>JAAMXP010000953.1:0-13309 GCA_019693395.1 Ettlia oleoabundans | reverse complement strand
CCCCCACACACACACCACCACCCGAGAGTACCAGCCCATCACAGAAAGCATCACGGAGACTCATCACAAACACGCAGCACTAACACAAACACGCACCGCCAGGGCCTTTGAGAGTGCGGCAATGGCATTATCCATATCCCTTAGCTCGCTGGCCATGCGGGCCCGCCCCTGGATTCCCGCCTTGCGCAGCCGGCTCTCACGCGCTTTACTGGCCTCCTGCACAGAGCAATCCAATACAGAGGGCGAGCGTTTCGAGGTCTCAACAACAGGGCGGCAGCCATGTAAGAGATGAAAAAGGATTAGTTGGTGGAGGTCTCAGCAAGAAAACCGCTCGCCCACCACAGCCCACCCACCCACACGCACAAGCAATGCATCTTGTTAGTTGCAACAATTGATATAGTGCATCTGCCCAGCTGCATTTGATACTTGGCTCCCATACTTCCCACCTGCGGCCACCAGCTCCCACCCAGCCCACCACTTCTGTACTTTTGTAAACAAACACCCCCTTGCGGCTGCTGATCCGGCCGAACTCCCCAACATCCTCAGCCCCAGCCCCACCCCGTTAGAGACCCATACACAAACACCGCCTGCCCGCCCGCCCACCCGCCAGATGCTTCTCCAGACACCAACTCATGACAAAAGTCCACCACCTGCAGCTGTTTCTTATGGTGAAACACCCCTACTGCCGCTGATTTTTCAACCAGCCTCCCACCCACCTACACAACACTAACTGCCAACCACCCACCTGCAGCTCCTTCTCCAGCCCATCTAGTTGCATGTTGAGCTGCTGCACCGCCTGCCGCCGCTGCTCCTCGGTACCGGTGGGCAGAGGCAGGCCTAGGGGCGATGCACTCTTGCCCAGCGACTGACCGGGGGCGCCGTTGAGGCGGTTCCAAAGCCCTCTGGCCCATACCGCACCTGCCATGGGGACAAGTTGTATGCAACTAATGAGTCTCAGACAATGGACCTAAGTTGGCAAGAGTGGGTAGGTCTGGTTGGGACGCAGTTGTCAATTCGCAGAGGCAACAGCTGCAATGCGACAGTGGCGGCGGCGGTGGTCTATGTCGTGATGTAACAACCACGGAACGGTCGCGCCTCGGAAAACACAGCACAGCAGTAGGACTAACTGTCTCGCGAAGGTAGTGAGCAGGATCACAGGAGCAAGCAAATTTAACCAAATGGGGGGTTGAAGATGTCTTACAGCACAGCACAATACAGCACAATACAGCACAGCACAATACAGCACAACACAGCCTGCCTGCCCGACCACCTGCCAGGCAGCTTGCTGCTCACTCACTTGACTTGAGGCCTTGCACCACGCCTTCAGGCGACGTCTGCTTTACACGGGCTACAGCTGGCTGCAGCCTCCGTGCTACAAACAGCTCCGCCGCTTTTTCCGCTTTGACCAGCCGCTCGCTCAGCGGCGCCTGCAGCGGTCGCAGCGAGTCCCCTTGATCCATGCTGCCCGCCACGCTGCCGCCGCTGCCGCTGCTGCTGCCTCCCTCACCGTCGGCGGGCACCCATGGGATTGAGAGGCGGAAGCGCGCGTTTCGTGCGTCTATCGCAGCGTGCGCGGCGGCCTCAGAGGCAAAGGGGAGGTGCGTGATCTCCGCCGCAGCGCGTGCCACGAGCTCATCGTAAAGGGCCGCCACCCGCTGCTCTATTTCGGCAGCTGCCGCTGCGCCGCCATCCTCCTCGCGGAAGAGGCGGCCGAAGTCGTAAGGGCAGGCTTTGAGGCTCCTCAATCCCGCCCTTAGCTGTTCAGCTGTAAGCTCCATTTCGGCCACTATCTCTACCGCATCCTCCAGCTGCCGCTTCTCCGCATCACTGAGCTCCCCAGTGGCAGCAGCTGCCTCCGCCCCTGCCGTCGCCTTGATCCCGCTCCCGCCGCCGCCGCCGCCGCTGCTACTGCTGCTGCTAGCCTGCTCTGCGGCCTTTCCCTCGGCCTGCGGGGGCGCCTCGTAGACCGGGCTGGGTTCCTCAACAAGTCCCTCCGCTCGTAAGAGGTTGCGGTAGAGCTTGCGCAGCTGAATCATGCTTTCTAGCCGCGCGCCCCTGTCATCGGCGTTAGAGTGAGCGTCGCTGGAAGTGGCAGGCGCTGCCGATGGTGCAGCCGCACTTGCAGCACCCAGCAGCCGCCTGCGGGCAAGCGGAGAGAAGTGAACGATCCACGGGAAAATCTTGCGCGTTTCACCACTGTTGGTTTGGGTGATGATGGGCGGGGGAGCGGAAGTTGTTGACACAGGCAGTGGGACTGAGCAGCAAACGCGGTCAGCAATGGCATAGCGTAGGCCGCGCAGTGCATTTAGGCTTGCCATACATCAGAATATGTCGAAGAGAGCGTGGTTCTTGAATGAAAGCCCACCTGGTTGCGCCTCTCAGGCGACTGCCTTCCGCCTGCTGCACGCCGCCACCGTGCTGTCGTTGTCGCCTGCCACCTCTGGCGGCAGACGCTGCCCAGCGTACATTGGCGCGCGCCTGCTGCCGGACAGTTAAAAGGCATCTGCATCATTCGAAGAGGGAACTGGAGGTTGTGCAGGGTGCGAGGTGCAAGGCGGAGTCTGGTTGGCGACCCGACCAGGCTGGCAGCACGCAAACACCTGTGGGGCGCCTCTAGCCGCGACGCGGTCGGCGCAGACCGCCCCGCTCTGCTGACAACGACTCTACAGCCTTCCATGAACCTCGGCTTGACCTGCAACTTGTCGGAGTGCACGGTAAACCACCCCTGACACACTCTACAGCCCTTAACTTGAAAAGGAGTGATCAGGGTGGAAATGTGCCATGACAGGCGCCAATCCCTCGTCATGCGCTTCCGCTTGCCGTACTCCACGCACTACGGTTGGTGGTCATTCTCTGCTGGGCGCGGAACGCGCTTGCTCTACTCAATTGCTGATCGCAACCCTGGACAAGCTGCTGCATCTCTTGACAAGACAACGCCGACCCTTTGAGTCACTCAGCACGCACAGGGAACCACTGTAACAGCTAGGATGTCGACGGCAGCACGCAAACGGTTGATACGTGACTTTAAGAGTGAGTAGCTCCGCGCCGGTGGCAGTCGCCGCCTAATTGTCGTCTTCCCCCCCGCCCTTGCCCAAGTAAACATATATATCGTCTCCCTCCTGCAGGGCTGCAACAAGATCCGCCGGAAGGCGTGAATGCGTCGCCGCAGGCCGAGAACATTATGCAATGGAACGCCATCATCTTTGGGCCCGACGGCACGGTGTGGGATGGCGGCGTGTTCAAGCTGTCCATGGAATTCTCAGAAGACTACCCCAACAAGGCGCCTGTAGTCAAGTTCAAGACCCGAATGTTCCACCCCAACAGTGAGTGTGCAGACATTGCCAGCACTGAAACATGACCGTGCATAGCGCGGTGCAAACCTGGGGCGATGGCGGTGCTGGGTGCTGGGTGCTGGGTGCCAGCAACAAGATCGTCATTGCGGGATAGATGAGGTTGGTGCACCTGAATTTTTGAACCGTCTGTGTTGGGGGGTGGGGTAGGGGTGGGGGGCTCGCGCCTGCGCCTCCACCCAGGCCGCCCCGCTTGTCGTTCCCAGTCATGGTCTTGTCCACCACATTTTCTGCATTCTCTCGTGCCTACTCCTGCCTTTGACTTCTTGCATCTCCCTGCAGGCTATGCAGACGGATGGCATGTGCCAGTGCATCCAACTCCACCAGCTGAGATCACATACCACACACAAAACGCTCGCACCCTCACTCCCACCCGCCTGCAGTCTATGCGGATGGCGGCATTTGCCTCGACATCCTCCAGAACCAGTGGAGCCCCATCTACGACGTCTCAGCCATCCTCACATCTATACAGTCGCTGCTGTCAGACCCTAACCCCAACTCGCCAGCCAACTCAGAGGTGAGGAGGGTTTCTTCCTTGCTTCCTTCCTTCCTTCCTTTCTTCTTTCTTGTTTCAAAGAGCTGCTCTGAGACAGTGGGGCTGACGGGGCGGCTGGCAGGGTAAGCCAGCTGCTCAGCCGGGGGGCTTGGCACATCGCTGCCCCCTGTTTGTCAGGGTGGCTTGCTTCCCTGGGCTACTCCCTCCTTCTGAGTGAGACAGTACCGCCTAGGAAGGCTGGCAGGGGGGGTGCAGGATGAGACAGCTGCTCTGTGGCCAAAGGGATTGGCAGGGGTGCTGAGAGCCCATGATACATATCAATAAAGGAGTAAATGCCAGGGGCCCCGGCAGGCCCCGGCAGCCAGGAGTATAATAAAAGAAGCTGCTCTGTCAACGGGTGGGCAGGCGGTGTGCTGGCAGGAACTCAGCATACTTGCCTGGCTGTTGGTGGTGTTTGAGGAAAGAGGCTTGCTCTGTGAGGCTTCGTTGGCAATCTGACAGGGGGATCGAGGACAGCTGGACTGGCTGGGAGCAGCCGCAGCAGCCTGGGTTGCTCTCTGGGGCATCATCAGCGCCGCCGATTGGTCACGCAAATCGCCCCGCGTAGTGTACTGCTGTAGTGTACTACCAAGCGTCCTGCAACAAGATGGCCAATGTGCTGTACTGCCTGCACCGCAGGCTGCCCGGCTGTACAATGAGGATCGCAAAGAGTACAACCGGCGGGTGAAGGCTGTGGTGGAGGCTAGCTGGGCGGATGATGGGGACGACGAGGAGGAGGAGGAGGAAGAGGAAGAGGCATAACGCCCGCCCTTGGTAACCGACGGCAGCACCGGTAATGCCCAGCAACCTCCAGTCCGCAGCTTCACCCTGTGGGCACCAGCAGGCTTGATCGTAGCACAAGCCCAGCTGTGGCGTCATTCCAAATGACCCTTGATACGTGTTTTGCCTTGACCCCACCAGCACCTCTGAGCTTGTCTGCCGTCTGGGGCCCTCTGCAGCTCAAAGTTGTTGTGTGTGTACAGTCTGTACCATTACCGCTCCTCTCAGCCCAGCACCCTCGCTTGTACTGCCACCGGTTTTCTACCTTGCTTACTCCCCTGCTTGCTTCGCTGTTGCTAACTGTCTGCTCTGCTTCCCCCACTTCTCACCTCCCACGCTCGCCATTCACTGCTGATGTGTTTCCTGCTGTATTTGTTGCGGCCGACCAGGCGTCTCACAGAGCCAATGTGCCAGGCTGCTCGCTTATGCAGCATGTGCAGCCTGTAATGAATGTTTCACAGCCGTTCCAAGGAAACAGAACATCCAACGCAAGAGCTGACCCGCACAATACGCACACCGCCTGAGCAACTAGTGCTTGGTGGCAAGGTTGGATACCTTCCCCTCAACGCATTCTAAATGCGAGGGTGAAGTCAGGGGGTGCACAATCACTCCGAGGCTGCCACCCATCCCCAAGCACCTCTGCTGTTCCCTCTCTGTCAACTCAGCACAGCACCTGCTCCGACTCAGCCTCAGCTCTTTGGGGGCTGGGCTGAAGCTGCCCTACCCATCCCCCTGCTAAGCTACGGACTCAGAGGGTTGAGTTGGGCTATCTGCTCCTACATCTCTACAGCCGCACTGCATCTGCCCTGAGCTGTGCAAGCTGGTTTGCGAAGAACTATAATTTACATGGTATGGAAGGCGCGCTCTTTGCGGCAAAAGGAGGGAGGTAGGTCACACCTTTTTGCAGCGTGGAGGGGAGGTACTTCAACCCATATGCAGCGGAAGGAGGGAGGTGGGCGTTTCACACCTCCTTGCAGCGGAAGGAGGTAGCTATGGTGAGCAGGCGCTCTGAGTCTGCCTCATAAGCTGCATTGGAGGCTTGCAGGCGGAACTCGTACAGCCTCTTGCCAGCCACACCCAGGACAGCCAGGTAGCGGCGGTCCCACTCCAGCACCACGCTGCAGGAAGAGAAGGCAGGCAGGAAGGCGAGATGCATGGGTGGGCAGGCAGGCAGCCACGGTGGCCAGGCAAACAGGCAGGCAAGCAGGATGGGGCTGGCAGGCAGGAGGAGCGCCGGTGAACCATTCTGGCGGTGGTCCTGAGGGTGGGTAAATGTCAGCCGTGCCCAATTTGCCATGCAGCTGTCGATGAGTACCAAGGGTAATATCATGCACACCAAGAAAACGCCTCTCCAAGACCCCGCGTTACCCCTGCCCTCCCTTTGATGTCTGCCCGATGAGATGCAAATCAGCAGTATGCCGGCAGCAATCGCCTCCCGAGCAGTCAGATCCCAGCCCCAGGACCAGACCAGGTGAGTGAGTACAAACCACACTGCAGGCTTTGGAGCAGTACAAACCACGCCACAAGCTCGGTGGTTTCAAATTTAGCGGCGCTCACCCCTCATCTATCTCTGCCTGCGTGACCGCCAGCTGGTTGCGGGAGGCAAAAGATTTGACCCTGGTCTGTATGTCATAGTATAACCTGCCGTCCGAGGCGGTACGCTGTGCTGCAGATACCACTTGGGCGGTACGCCGCACCCCCAACCGCGTGGACATGAACTCCTCCAGGTACTGCATGCAGCACAAACGGCGCATGAATGAGGGGCGGTACACATCAAACACCGATGCAGTACAGGGATGTGCTGTAGACTGGTCAGTACACAACACAGTGATCCCGCAGCATGCATACTGCCCGGATAAGTTTCACAGTTGCGCTGGGGAAGTGCGAGCGCTGCAAGAACTCGGTACCGATCAATGGGTATAGCACGCAACAGAACACTGCCGCAATACCCAGAACAGCATCCAACAGAACAATGCGGAAGTTCCCAGAGCAGCTTCCAATCGAAAATTACCAAGGCAGCACCCAACGACACAATGGCGGACATTACATCTCTAAATTTCTTGAGCTACACCCATCAACAATGTGCCAGGAAGTCAACAGCCAAAGGCAGCACCCACCTGCTCCTGTGTGCGCTTGGCGGCCTCTTCTGGGCTCCCTAGGTCAGCAACAGACTTGAACTTGGAGGAAGAGGGGGAGGAGACATTCACAAACAGGTTTTCTTCCACGTTGAATGGGTTGCGGTAAAAGACGTCGTTACCAGAAGTCTGCGATACATAGTGGATGAGAACAGCAGGCGGGGCAGTTACCAACAGATTAACTGCAGCAGACAACAGCCTTCACCTGAGGTGCGAAGCAGAGACAAGGCACGAGCAGGCGGAAGTTGAGTGGTAGGGAATCAGGGGCACTGGAAGGCCGCAATGAAAGGGTATTAGAAATGTCCGCCAATATTGTATGACTTGGAGGGCAGAGGGCTTGGTGTTTTTTGCATGCATAACAGTGCAGATGAGGAAAGGGCGGAAGGGGGGGAGTTGAGGCAGCCCACCATGGCAATGCATCGAGGCATGTGGGGTTCAAAGGCTGTGCAGGGCTGCTCTATTGAATGGGAGTGGGATGAGTGCTTCACAACTGTGCCCTTTATCTCACTGTGACGGGCTGCCAGTCCTCAGGGTAGAAGAAGGAGTAACCATCAAGCTTATCCTCGTGGTAACGATACCCGGGTGGCGGCATGACAAAGGCGGCGACTGGCCCGGGTGATAAGGCCAGCGTTACTGCCGCTGCCATGCCCGCTGGCAGCAGCAGTAGGCTGCGCCGTGTCAGGGCTGCGGTTTGCGACTGCTGCGGCGCCTGCTCCTGCTGCTGCTGGCACACAGGCAGAGTGCCGCTGCCAGCGCGGCGCAGCGCTGGCCTCGACGGCGCTGCACCCGGTCGCTCAGCAACCCGCACGCAGCGACCCTGCCGCATTGATGCTTGACAGCCGAATGCCGCTATTGAGGTCGCCATAGCGAGCCGTGAGCCAGGGGTGGAAGTGTATTTGGGTTGGGGTGCCTTCCAGCCGCGAAGATCGCGATTATCTTGCAATGGGGACCGCAGCAATGTAGATATCGCAGGAAGTGAATACGCCCCTCTGCTGAGCATGAAAGCAAGATGGGCTCGTGCTGAGTCGGCACAACTCATGCTGGGTCCCAGTCAAAGGCATTTCAGAATTGCCTGTCGGTATATCTGTGGTAAGCTAGTGTTCAATCTCCACGTTAACATCCGTCTGCGCTGCCACGGCGGGTTCAAAGTTTCTGATTGCAACTTGAGTTCAGTTCCCCCACCCTGTCCACGCTGAAGGGCTCCGTGATCCGATTGATCAGCACTGCAGCGGCCATGACGCTTGAGCAACTGCGCACCAAAGTTTGCATCATTGGCTCTGGACCCGCGGGCCACACGGCCGCCATCTACGCGGCACGCGCAGGTGCGGGAATGTGTCAGCTGCCTAAGGAGCCCGGGTGCTGAGCGGCGAAGGCGGTGACCGGGGCTGTCAGTGCCACCCGCCGCCACCTGCCACCATGTCTCCAGCCATCGCCAACAGCCATGGCTTCTGGCAACGACAGCGACCTGCCGCGCGGCTGGACAATTACCTGGTATCTCTAGCACGACTTGTTGCCAGCTTGCTATGTTGCCAGGACTCAAAAAGCTTGCGGCTGACCTGCTGCTGATGCCCCTTCTGTTGGGTGCAGAGCTGCAGCCGGTGATGCTGGAGGGCTGGCTGGCAAATGGGATCGCTGCAGGCGGTCAGCTGACCACCACCCATGAGGTACATCAGTCGGCTGGTCAGCTGGTTGTGTGACCCAGCTCTTTGCCCTGCCCCTGGAGGTTGCCCAGCCAGTGAAGGCAGCGAATGCTTTTACATGCACCCGACAACCAGCGTAATGGCTGGCTCCATTCCTGGTTCAATAGCCACTTCTCGAGGCAGGAGCAGAGATGCGGCTCGCTCAGCCCAACCTTCACCTCGTACTGGGCCCTTAAGAAGTGCTGATTCCTACCTTGCTACCTTTTCTTCTGTATGGCTGCAGGTGGAGAACTTTCCGGGCTTCCCCGAGGGCATCTTGGGTGGAGAGATTTGCGAGCGCTTCCGTGCGCAGGTGCGCTACCACCACGGCATCGCTGCCACCCGTCCTGCACAACACCCCTCTATGTTTCTGCGTGGGGCTGCTAATGCCCTATTTGCAGCGCCCCTTGATGTGCATCCGCTGATCCAGTTGATTTGCTGGGGGCTGTTGCTGCCTGTAAAACAAAGAGCGCCAACCCCCTTCCCTTACGCCTGCTCACGCAGAGCTTGCGATTCGGCACCAAGATCTTCTCTGAGACTGTCACCAAGGTCGACTTTTCCAGCCGGCCCTTCCATGTTTACACAGGTGGGTGGGTGAGTGGTAGTGGGTGGAGTCATTAAATGGGCGGCTTTCTGGTAGGGCCGGCTGTCTTCGTAAGGTGCGGCTCGCTGGACGGCAGCTGGGAGTCAGGTTTGAGGCTGTGAGGAGCCAGGTGTTTGCAGCAGCCTGCATACTCCCTATGAGTGTGCTTGATATGCAGCGGCGGTAGATGTTCCGTGCACCATACCGCCTTTAAAAGAGATTGGCCTCGCCATTTCGAAATCTTTTTCGCCATTGACCCCCATGTTTCATCGGCTGTTGTTGCTGCCACAGACGAGAAGGAGGTTGTGGCCGACACAGTGATTATCGCCACCGGCGCTGTGGCTCGGCGGCTGCCCTTCCCAGGCTCGGACGAGGACAGCGGTTTCTGGAACAAGGGCATCTCCGCCTGCGCGGTGTGCGACGGGGCGGCGCCAATGTTCCGCAACCAGCCCATAGCAGTGATTGGCGGCGGCGACTCGGGTATGGCCTGCTGTGGTGTGCTGTGCTATGCTGTGCTGAGCTTGCTGCGCTTGCTGCGGTGAACTGGGCTGCTTTGTAAACTGTCAAGTTCACCCATGTGGCCGCTACCTGAAAGAGCCCACCCACACCTTGCAAATTAGAGTCTACCTAGTGCCACAACATGTTGCCGCTGCTGCCATGCCCCAGCCCCCAACCACCCCCACTCCCCCATTCTGCCTAATGCTGCAGCCATGGAGGAGGCTGTGTTCCTCACAAAGTACGGCTCCAAGGTTTACATCATCCACCGCCGAGACGAGTTCCGTGCTTCTAAGATCATGCAGGTCCGCCTTGCTGCATTGTCAGAGAAACTCAGCACAGCATAGCAAAGCGCAACACAGCACGACACAGCACAGCGCAGTATATCACTGCAGGCAGCAGAGCTGTGGCTGCAACACTGGGCATCATATGCCTGGTGGCAAGTGGGGTTGGCAGGTTGTGCCAGGAAGACCTGCCTGTATGTGTGCATGCGGCTCTGCTTTGTACGGTGTTCAATCACAGCCGCATTTTTGCACTACCTGACGGCACTGATGCTGAGCTGGCACTGGTGCTGAGCTGGCATGCGGATCGCCTGCTGACCCAGCATGCACAGCGCACTGCCGAGTGAAAGTATGTTGACGCTGAGTAGTACAGTAACCGTACAAGTGAGGTTCTAATGCCTGCTGTGAGCCTGCTGACCTGTCGTGCAGAAGCGGGCACTGGAGCACCCAAAGATTAAGGTTCTGTGGGACAGTGTGGTGGAGGAGGCGTATGGAAACGCTAAGGGGATGCTGGGCGGTGTGAAGGTCAAAAATGTCAAGACAGGTGGGTGGGGTGCCTAGGTGGCTGCCCAGCTGGAGCTACACGAATTCTTCGTCGGGCAGTGTAGTTCTCGGCTGCACCTCTTTTTTTTATATGTGCTGTTATATGGCAAACCAACGGCTGTTTTTGGGAATCAAACAATGGGAATGTCACACCAGGTTCTTTGCCTAGGGTTTCAGACTGTTGCCTCTAGAGCTCAGCAGTGCGGGCATGAAAGCTGAACACGTGGAGCCTGGTTCAATCAACTGTTTCACCTTCTGCTGCTTCACAATATGTTGCAGGCAGCATCACTGACCTGCCCCTTGCTGGCCTGTTCTTTGCGATTGGCCACGAGCCTGCCACCGCCTTCCTTAATGGCCAGGTGGGTTGGTTTGCACAGTGAGGCTGCCTGCCTTTTTTACCAGGAATGGTGAAGTTGGTTGATGCTCTCTGTCCTCCGCTCCCACCCATCTCTGCTACAGCACTTTCTTCCTCGACCTTTACCGCAAAATCACAGGAAACGATGAACACATAGCTTTGCTGCATTGGCCAACAGCACATTGAGAGTAGCTGCTCTCTGCCCAACTACTTATATTGCTTGTACTGCATGTACTGCAGTTGGAGCTGGATGAGGACAAGTACGTCGCAACAAAACCCAACTCCACAGCCACCTCAGTGCCGGGCGTGTTTGCCGCGGGAGACGTGCAGGACAAGAAGTGGCGGCAGGCAATCACTGCGGCAGGCACAGGTGGGTGGGCGGGGTGGGGTGGGATGCGGAGTGTGACCGTGAGCTTGTTCGACTCAGGTTTGGACGAGGTGGCTAGCGTGTGTGTGTGAGTGGAAGTATCGTTTCATTTTTGTGGCATTGGAAAGGGTTTCGCACTGAGGACGAGCGATAACGGCATGAAAGCCTGTGTGTGTTGCTTGCAACGACAGCCGGCCATCTGGGCACCAGGGGTTGGCAGACATGACCCGGCAGCAGCAGTTACGTTGAGCAATTGATTGACTGCCCTTTTCTGTTGCTTCTGTCTGCAGGCTGCATGGCTGCGCTGGAAGTGGAGCACTTCTTGGAAGCGCAAGCGAGCTTGTGACAGCTGGGGCCAGCTGGGTGCACCGCCTGGTGCCCCGCTGGTGCACGCTGCATTGCAGGCCACGCATTGCTGGCGGTTCTGCTGCGCCTCCGACTGTAACAAGTTTATGGTGGAATTTCCACACTGCCTATCGTCCTAGGGCCAACTAGCTTGTTCCAATACTTGTTGCATTTCATTCTTTTGGCTGTAAGGCTGCTCAGCGAACCAGAAGGGTTTGGCCTTCTGCCTGCCGGTGCTGGTGCAGCAGAATTGTCCAGATGCCCGGGCAGTGGGTGGGGTGACACACGATAGATAGACAAAGCAAGTATGCTGTCTTGCAGGACCACTCATCCGGTAGCTGTGGTGCAACCGGAATAACATCAGAAATAATCGGAAGGGGCGACCGTCCACCCTCCGAACAGCGGTGGTCGCACAATCGAGAACTCACGACCCTGGGTGCCCAGTGACGGCTACAAAAAAACCCGGGCGTGGCGAGCACTGTCGGCACCAGAAAACCCTGCTAAGTTTCTGTTCAACAGTGTGGGCTGCGAAGCGTTGCCGCGTGGTCGAACCAGCCGCTGAGATCGTCCCCAGTCTCGCGCCTCAGCTTCGAGTAGGACCTCGACAGCCCTTCCACGGTTACTGCGAACACCTAAGGCGTCCGCGGCGCAAGAGACGGCTGCCAGCACGCTGCATTCCGACCCGCTCCGCCGAAGCAGCTCACGGCCCGCCGAGACAGCCCCCTGCCAAAATGCCGGTCACCACAAACGATCTAACGCAGCTGGGGGACCTGTGCAACAACATCTGCTACTACCTGGCAGCGCACCTGGCGGCAGTGGGCACCGGCATTCCGCTCTCTAACCAGCCCCCAGAGGTGGCTCAAATCTACCAACTGGCCGTCAAGCTGCCCAAAGCAGGACCACAAGAGTGGAGCATGCTCATGCGCATGTCAGCAGGCGGCGCCACGGGCGCAGCTGCCGCAGGCATGCAGGCTGCCGGTGGCAGCAACGTCGCCAAAGAGCCGGGCAAGCGAATGAAGTGGAGCGCTGATTCGGAGCAGCAGCTGATAAAGCTGGTGGAGGATGAGGGCTACCGCAACGAGCTGCTGGGTGAGCGTGGCCACAGCCGTTTACGCGACTCAGGGCATAGCACCTTGGGCCGAAAGATCATGCATGGTTGTCCCCCATACCCGGCCCTGCCGTTGCATTACCGTCCGCCGCCTGTCTTGCGCGCAGTACTGCATGTAGACAAGCAGTTCAAATGGTGGGCAGACATTGCCGCCTCAAACATTTGCGCCACCTCCTGCCTAGTGTTGCAGCGCTTTACTTCACTGCCAACAATCTGCCCGCTCCGCGCTGGCTTTCCCAACCCGCCCTGCCCTGCAGGCAAAGAGGGCACCCGCGGTGGCAGCATCAACTGGGCCTCGGTGGCCCGCCACTTTGGATTCAGCAACAGTACCGCCATGAAAACGAAGTACAGCGAGCTCAAGGGCATGCCGGTGGAGCGGAAAGCGGGCAGCAAGGCCAAGACGGACGGCGATGAGGCGCCAGGTTTACCTTGTTTCTGCCCTGCTTTGCTTCGCTTTGCCTTTCTTGGCGTTGCGTTCCTTTGCATTGTGTTGCGTTGCGTTGCGTTCCTTCAATTTGCTGCGCTGTGTTGCAATGTTTGCATGTGTGGGAAACTAGCGCCCATGCTTTGCTCTGTGGTTGACATGTTGATGCGCTGCAGTTGCATTTCGGTCGGCTGGGTTGCGGCATGTTGTGCCCTGCTGCTGCAGCTGCTGCTATGTACCGTTTCCCGTGCCGGTCATCCCATCCTGGCTGGCACTCTGGTTTGCCATCTTCGAAGCATTGTGATTATGGAACCTTAAATCATGCTACC
>JAAMXP010000952.1:85434-95744 GCA_019693395.1 Ettlia oleoabundans | reverse complement strand
ACCCCCACCCTCCACCTCGCTTGTGCGCATGCAGAGCCTGCTGGATCAGTCAGCGGAGCAGGTGCAGCGCGTGGTCCAGACCAACCTGCTGGGATCCCTGCTGGTCACACGCGCCGCCATACGCGCCATGGCGCAGCAGCCAGGTGGCGGCCACATCTTCAACACAGAAGGAGCAGGCTCAGACGGCAGCCCCACACCCAAGGTGAGCCTTCCGCGCTCCCACGTGCACCCTGACGTGTTTTTGAACGCCATTGGTTGTAACAAGATAAGTAGCGAAAACACCAATGGAAAATTTGTGGCTATTTGGTGCAGCTGTGGGCTTATTTATCTGCGTGATATCAGCGATGCGGTCCTCTTTGGTCCATACGCGCCCTGGCCCTGCTACCCTCGCATCCCCCATCTGCCGGCCACCTCCCTCGCAGGATAGACTGCATCCAACGTGGGACATCATTGCTATTGTCTCCCATTTCAAAACCCTTCCGTCATCCCTCCCTGTCCGCAGTACGCTGTCTATGGCGCCACCAAGTGCGCCATCGCCCAGCTGCTCAAGACGCTGCAGCAGGAGACGGCGGGACTGCCGGAGCCCGTTCACGTCCACAATGTGTCGCCGGGCATGGTTCTCACCCCGCTGCTGCTGGAGGGTGCCACCCCCCAGACCAAGCAGGTGCGTCATAAGACTATGGTCAGCTGCTGGCTGGGGTCAAGGTGGTCTCAATAAGGTTTAGAGCACTCCATCCTGGAAAGGGTGGCTGTCATGCTGTTATTGCGCTGCTGCACGGTTGTTTGCACTGATGCACGCCTGCCACTTGGCGCTCCCAACCATACTGGTGCATGTTGCTGACTGTTGCGTTGGACTGGACCTTTGGTTTCTCCCTGAAGGCTTCTGGCCCGTGGTCCCACCTAATCCCCCCGCACCCCTCGCAGGTCTTCAACATCCTGTGTGAGCATCCTGAGACCGTGGCTGCGTTTCTGGTGCCACGTGTGCGCAGCGTGGTGGCTCGTGGCGAGTCTGGTACCGCCATTCGCTTCCTCACGCCCGTCCGCGCCATGACCAAGTTCCTCACCGCCCCTCTGCACACTGGCAAATATTTTGACAGCGAGGGGCGGCCTGTGTATGCTTCTGAGAGGGAACGGCTGTTGGGAGCAGCGCAGGCAAAGCGCACGCAGCGCCTGCAGCGCCGTGCAGCTCAGCGCAGCATGCCCCTACAGCTGGCCTACTCGCTCGGCATGGCCCTCAGCTTCCTGCTCATCGTCAGCGATGCAGTAGCCAAGTCTACTGGCGGGGCCCAATGATACCTGCATTGAGGCTGCAAAATAACGCTTCCTGGCTGCAGCAACGCTGCTGTTGTCGCTTCCGCAAAGGCGCTCCGCCACCCGGCGGCTTGCCCGCGATTTGATCCAGACCCGTGTTTGCTCAGGTGCTGTGTGTATCGCATACCGCTCTACAACTTTTTTACGAAGTACTGGCAGAATGCTACTGCCTCCTGCCCTCGCCATACTCGGTGTGGGAGCACTGCACTGCACTGCCTAGCTCCGCGTCCGGCTGCACTTGTACCACCACAGCCACGCTTGCTGGCCTGACCCATAGACAATCTGCTTGCGGACCCTCGGCGCCCATGTTGCTGCCTGTCTACCTTCTTTCTACTCGTGCTTTACGACTGTGGCCCATTCAGCCTCACAATATGCCCTTCTCATGCCACCTGTACAATGCCCTTCCCTTATGCCATCAAACCTCCTGTTTAGCTTGAATCTTCTCCCACCTTGTTGCGTCCAAACCCAACATGCATAGATAACTCCCTCAGGATCAAGCATGCAGAAAACCTCTTCGCCCTCTTAGTTCAAAGCCTTTATCCCTCGGTGCAACTATAGACTGGAACTTGCACACATGAATATGCATAGCCGCCGTGTAACAGTCGGCTGGATCTGGGCTCCGCTGGCACACGGGATGCAGGCTGATGGCCAATTGCTGCAGGCAGTCTCTGCTACTGGCAAATCTTACGCAGAAGACTCGGTGGGACGGCAGTGCAAGTCTGAGCACTTCATGCCCAGCCCAGTACTGTAAAGGCCCTAATAGGTGCCTCCTCCTCTCTCCGTACCTTCGACAAGACGCTGGGCCTGCCACTCGACGTATTCCCAACTAACAAATAAAGAGTCGTCCGTATTACAAATGCGGGGTGATTGATCAGGGTGGTTGAGGGAATCTACAATTGTTGTGGGTTTCTAGAAAATCTACAGTCCTGGGGGGTAGTAAGACAGCCGAAAGACGGGCTGGGTGATCATGGCAACAACAGGGGAACCAGGGCAATAAGAAAAGGAAAGGCACTCAAGAGCCAAAGACGCGCTACTGCAGGCGCGGCAGGTCAGATGGCTGAAACTAACAGAAATATACGGTCACACACGGTCCCATTCTCCGTGTGCTAAGGAGTTGGTGCCAGAAGCAGGCCGCCAGCACAGGCCGACATGCACAAGCCCTGAGCGGCGTTGCACGCCATTGCCATCTCTGGAGTGCCCAGCCCAGCGGTTACTGAAAGTGGCAGAAGACATTCAAAAATAAGGGTTCAGTGGATAGGCTCACGCATTTGGAGGCTGAATACAAGCCATCCTCAATCGAAGTTGCGACCCTTGCAGCCTTGGCGCCAAGGCTGGGTGCCCGCCCATTCTCCCTCGCCTGGCCCCAATCCACCCACGCTCAATCCACTCACCTGTGCCAGCAATAAGTCCGGCGCCAGCGTAGCAGGAAACCCATGCAACATTGCACGCCGTTTGGCAGGCGCCATAGCCCGCAAAAGCAGACATCAGTCCAGCATTAGCGCCTGCGGAACCAGCACCAGCCGCGCTTAGCGTGGTTAGTTGGCTTGCTTTCTGCTTAGAGGCCTAAATACGGTGTCACAAGTGTATTCTATGGGTGTACACCCACGCACTCACGCACCCACGCTGTCCCCCACGCAAGCACTCGCGCACGCAAGCACGCACGCACGCAAATACGCACGCGAGCACGCACGCACGCACGCAATACGCACGCGAGCATGCAAAATACAGGGTTACCCGGGCAGCATGCTCCAAGAGCCAGAAGCACGAGAAGCGGCACGCAGGCCTTCATTTCTTTTCCTTTATTGGATTTACTATATCTAGCACAGCAGACGCAAGATAAATAAAGCAAGGAATCGCCGAGATGCATGTGATGGGACTTGGGCCATTCGTCAACACGACCAACACTGCCAGCCAGGCGCCAAGTGGCAGGGCGCAGGTGCCGAGCCAATCGCTTCCGGCAGCCTGGCTGTGTCACATGCACCTGGTTTCAGTGCTACAGAATCTGCCAGTTCGTTACTAGTGAAATATGCTCACACATATTTCAACAGTGATGGATGTGCTAGCTGGGGAGTTTAGCAACTTTTGGAAATGCACATCACGGATGTTACGCATGCGCCGGGGCAGGCGCAGCGGTGTTGCCTGCGGGCAGCCAGCACCACAGCTTGCCCTGGTGACCGTATGGCTGTGCCTCTGGGTGAAGCAACTCTACTAGGGCCTCCATGGATTGGACCAGCCAGGGCCCTGGCCGGGAGAACACATGCTCCCCATCCACCACTGCCACCCGCCCGTGCTTCACAGCAGGCAGGGTGGGCCACACAGCGGCTAGTCGGCGAATCGCCGCTTGCGCTGCTTGCATACTCTTCTCCAAGGTAAGGCCACACAGGGCAAACACCACCACATCTGGCGCTGCACTGCTGAGCTGCTGTTCAGAGATGACTTCAGCGTGGTCGAAAGCCCCGCAAACATCTTGACTGCCTGCAAGCTGCACAAGGCAGACAAAGAGAAGATGGCAAGTCGAGCACAACCAACCTTACCATGGAGGACCCAACTGCATGCATGCGTACCAGACTCGGCGAGCACAGTTCCAGGATTGCCCTTTTGCAGCATACCACTACCACCACGTCTTTGCCCCTGCCGTTTTGCAGCATCATCCTGCACCAACCTCTATCATCTGCGGCACCCAGGCCCCACATGCCATGAGCGGGTGCGGCCACTGAATGCAAGCGACCCGTAGGCTGTCGCGCCCGCGTGCACAGCCTGCTGCTTCTGCCAACTGGCGCTGCTCCCGCTCCACCAGCTCACGCCCCTTGTCCGGCACCCCCAACCCATCAGCTACCGCCTGCAGCGATAGGCAGCCAAGAAGCAGGCCTATGAATAGCAAAGCCTCGAATGCATCCCGCTCTCATGACAGCCTCCTATCAAGCACTTTGCTGCAATCAGCCCAACAAGCGAATGTTTGCTGCACTATGCGGTCCAGATCATGCGCAGGCCTGCTGCCTGGCAGCCTTGCCTGCATGTCACGCCACACGCCTGGCAGGTCATCAGCAGCACAGTGCACCACGCTCGGCGCATAGCCCAGCACTGTGTGCAGCGCAGCTTGGAGCAGACCGTCCGACAGTATTGCCCCATGTGCCGATTGCAGGCAAGTAAGTATGACATCGGGGCGTAGCTGCTGCAGCTGGTCAATGTGCAGGTGGTAGACTGACAAGCCTGCAGCAGCGGCAGTAACGGCGGGGACAAATCATGGGGCCCATGTATCGCCAGGGTGACGGCAGCATCTCCAGCCCCATAGGCCGGGCCAGATTCCCGCTTAGGCAAAGCACCAGATGACAATCTGAAGATCACTATGCATTGCACGCTGCTGTATTCAATTGATTTGAGTGGAAGCAACAGCGCTGAGCTGGCCTCACCATACTCGAGAAGCGGGACAGCCAGCTGTGCCCCAAGGTGCGCCATCTCACGCACCGCTGCTGCGCTGGCGCTCATCACCGCATCTATTTCGTCAACGGGAAGCGACTCCCCAACTCTGCTGGAGGTTAGGGCTGGCAGGTGCTGCACTCCAGGCCAGTCGCACTGCAGGAAGGAATTGGCGCAGAGCCTGACATGCTGGTGTTGTGCCGGTCTGGTGTGGGGTCAAGCTGGCTACTGCCAGACCGCTCACCTCATGTGAGCGGCCAACAAGCAGCTTGGCGAGTTCCAGGGTGACCACGGTGTCAGTGGCACTGGGTAGGAGCGAAACAACCCGTAAACCCATGTGCCTTGCTGTTGCCACCGCCGCTGCTGCTGCCGATCGCCACCGCCGCTGCTACTGTTCCTCCCTTTGTGTCGGTCAATCTAGACGACTCAGTGAAGTGTTGCCGCGCAAATTGCCGCTAACTGGAGTTGCGCAGGCGTCCCACAGGGCAACAGGCAGCAAACGAATTCACGGATGGGCGCTGAATCCTGATGTGACCGCTTGAGGTACTAAGCTGCGTGCTTGGCCGCTCATCACAATGGAAACACACTGCACTTGCGAATCAGCCAGTCATTTGTTCAGCAATACAGCGCGGCACTACCGCAGGCATCCATTCCTCAGTTCATCCAGTTCCCCTTCTTCAGTCACATGCATGTACAAAACAAAGTAGCGGAGTTAATATACGCGCAACCAACCACCTGGTTCGTCAATCTGGTGTCGCACTCCACAAATTTCGCAACCGTGCTGCTGTGCAGCGCCAAAAATTGCCTGGCAGAGTGATGCTCCTGTCTGCGCAGCAATTTCAGACAGCGCATTGCGGCAGCAGCATGGCTTGCAGCAGCTTGGTGCGCGCTGTGGCGGCGAGCGCGCGGCCCCACCGCCTGCGCCTTGTGCAAGGAGCCCGGCTACGCGCCCTGGCCAGCTCAGCAGCGGAGACAGTCAGGTGGGTACCTGTGAAATGCACATGTTCAACACAACTACGGCACGCTGCATGCCGCTGCTCCCACCGGCCGCTGTATGCCACCATTTCATTCCGCGTTGTCCGCCCACGCTTCCTGGCTGCAGCACCAGTGAAACCGCAGCCGCACAGCAGCAGAGCCAGCAGCCGCAGCAGCAGCAGCAGCCACAGCAGGGGCAGCAGCAGAAATCCTCGAAGCAGCAGAAGCAGGGGAAGCAGCCCAAGGGCAAGAAGGGGGCAGCAGCTGAGAGCACTTCCTCCGACGAGGACATACGCAAGCTGCGCATCCAGAAGGCTGAGGTGGGTGCTGGTGGTGCATGGATGGAACGGTGTATTGATTTGGTTGGTTGTAGGAGGGCGGGACTTGTAGGAGGGCGGGACGGGCAGGTGGGTGGGTGGCTTGCATTGATGGGTTGGTGGGTGCTGGAGGGTGAGTGTATGGCGCATAAGGGGGGCGGGGTGTCGCTGCGTGGTTGATGTGATGCTGGTGTGCTCAGTGGCCATGGATGTGGCGGCTGCAATACACAGATGGGGATGGCGAGTTGGGAAACGACAGAGATTAACAGTTGCAGGTGCTGTGGGACATGTCGTGGCATCCCTGTGCTGCTGTTGCCTGACCTGCCTGCCTCTGCCTTGCCTCTGCCCCGCTCTGCAGGAGCTGCGTGCTTCTGGACGTGAGCCGTATGCTTACACTTTCCAGCGCACTCACACTGCGGCAGAGCTCCACCAGCTGCATGCAGAGCTAGGAGATGGCCAGGTGGCAGAGGGAGCACAGGTGGCCGTCTGCCAGCGGCTGCTAGCTTGCATGTGGTTATGCTTGTTCACCGGCTAGTGGTTGGTGTGGGACTCGTGCGAGCGTACT
Organism: Ettlia oleoabundans; assembly: GCA_019693395.1. Lineage (NCBI taxonomy): Eukaryota > Viridiplantae > Chlorophyta > Chlorophyceae > Chlamydomonadales > Ettlia > Ettlia oleoabundans. The sequence continues at coordinate 89,159 of JAAMXP010000952.1, read as the reverse complement.
GCCTGGTACCCAGGCTGTGCATCCGCCGCAGCCTAATGCACAGCCAGTGAAAGTTCGTTTTGGTCCCTACCCCTGACACCTGTGCCACTGTGTTGTATGCATGGCGTGCAGGTGGCTGTGGCGGGGCGCGTGATGTCTCGACGCTTCATGGGCAAGCTGGCCTTTTTTAAGCTAGTGGACGCGTCCGGCTCAATCCAGGTGCGTCACGAAGGGTGTATGGCTGTGCACAACCACATGTTAAACTCTCCCGGTTCAGGTCACATGTGCTAGGCAGGCCAGGCTCATAGACCTGGTAACGCCCGCTCGGGATGGGGTCATCCATCTACTCTGTGGCGCATACCTGACACTACCTCCCATCTGCCCAGCCTTTACCCAATCCCTTTCCTGATACTTTCTCTGCCCTATGCACATATGTCCCTCCCATTCACCTGCCCACATCCACCCGACGTTTACCCACCGGCAGCTCTACATTGAGCGGTCTGTGCTGGATGCCGTCGAGCCCGAGTCCTTTGCCGCCCTAAAGGGCCTGGTTGACTCTGGGGACATTGTGGGGGTGAAGGGCGGCATCAAGCGCACGGAGAAGGGGGAGCTGTCGGTGATGGTGGAGAGCCTGGAGGTGAGGGCGGGGCCCTTGGTATACGCATGCACATATGTGTGTGGGGGGGGCCGGGGGGGCTGTTGTCTCATGCCACCTGCTACGCTGCCGCGTCCGCCGGCTGTGCCCTGGTCTATTCCTGATCCTGATCACTCCCAGGACTTGCTGAACCTAGCCTTTGTCCTTATCCCCTCTGCCCCGCTGCGTGCACAGACAATTCCTCACTCCCTCTAGGCACCCCCATAGCCTTACACGTGGCCTTTCCTTTATTGGTCTATCTTGAGTACACAGGTGCTGACCAAGAGCCTGCTGCCACTGCCTGATAAGTGGCATGGCCTGGCTGACGTGGAGCAGCGATACCGTAAGAGGTGGGGTACAGTCGGCGGTGAGGGCGACACTCCACGCATGGGCCACCAGGCACTGCAGGGCGGCACGGCCATGTGCAGTGTCATTGCCTGCCTGAGAGCACAGAATTCCAAAGCCAACCAACAAATTATAAGGAAATGACTCAAGGGCCCTGCAAGCTCCACTTACCAGTGCCTCCCGCCTACTGCAAACCTGTATCCCACCCTCCCACCCTACCCATTGCGTCTCGATCCCTCTTCATGCCGCGGCCCCCTGGTGTTGCTGGCAGGTACCTGGACATGATTGTGACCCCAGGCGTGGTGGACACCTTCAAGGCACGCTCCAAGGCCATCAGCACAATGAGGCGCATGCTGGAGGAAAGGGGTGCGTGGCGGGCAGGCCAAGGGTGGCTGGCTGGCTGAATGGCTGGATGGCTGGATGGCTAGCTGTCCGCGGTGGCTGGTGGGGCCCTGGCTCGAGGCGGCTTGTGGGGATGAAGGCAATGGAGGTGCACTGGTGCTGGCAGTAATGCTAGTGCTGATGCTCGCGCTTGATCATGGGTTGTTTGTGTTATTGCTGCTGTTCAACGGGGCATGATGCTTCTTCCTATTATGGGGGATGATGCCGCGGTTGTTATATACATGAGTTTGTTTTTTATTGGGGGTGCTTGACGCTGTGGTGCTTACACAGCCTGCCAAGGGCACGTGCTGCTGCCCCACAACCCCAGCCGTGTCCCGCTCCTGCCGGCCAGGGACATCCTCCCTGCTCCATCTGCCATCCCTCCTCCCGCCAGTTCCCTTGAACAGTATTTGCCCTCCCACCCCCAATCCTACTCCTGCAGGCTTCCTTGAAGTGGAGACCCCTGTGCTGGAGGCATCTGCAGGCGGTGCGGATGCACGGCCCTTCCTCACCTACCACAACGCTCTGGGCCGCAACTTCACGCTGCGCATAGCAACAGAGCTGCACCTCAAGCGCTTGGTGGTGAGCCTGGGAGGATGGGGTGGGATGGAGTGGGAAGGTGGGGTGGGGGTAAGCATCGGGGGTGCAGTGGATTGAAGAGTGCAGGATAGGACGGGGCAGGGCAGTGCATATCAGGCAACATTCCGTCTTCCTTGCTGAAGGATCCGCCCCGCTACCACCCCCAGGTTGCGGCACCCTGTCACATCTTGCCACCCTGCAGGTTGGCGGTCTGGAGCGAGTGTTTGAGGTTGGGCGCATCTTCCGCAACGAGGGCATCTCCTCACGCCACAACCCCGAGTTCACCTCAATTGAGCTGTACCAGGTGAGTGCTGCAGGCAAAGGGGTCGGCAGTTGGGTAGAGCCTTGCTCACAGCAGGCGGCAGTTGCCTGGCGCGGTGTGGTGCGGCTAGCCCTGCGTAGAGTTAAATGCAGCGATGCGGAAGCTGCCGTGGCTGGCAAGGGCATGTGCTCTGAGGCATGGCTCACACAACTTTCCAGAGGTGCGGCTCCTTTCTGCTGCCAGGGCAAGGCCAGAAGCTGTCTCACTGCACACAGTAACACCACACAGCAATATCAATCATTTGCACAATCATACGGTACTGCTGGATGGCACCGCAGGCGTATGCTGACTACCACGACATGATGGACCTCACTGAGAGCATCATTCGCACATGCGCTCAGGTGCTGTTGGGTGGGTGGTTTGGTGCGTTTTGTTTGTGCATCGGCAGGGTAGGTGGGTGGAAGAAATGGTTGCCCCTCTATGATTTTTAGTCACAACAGCGCCCCGCTTGCCCATCAAACAACCAATCCCTTCGCCTCGCTGCCCTGTTGCAGGCGGTTTGTAGGCAGTTGCACCTGCCGTACCAGGGCCAGGTGCTGGATTTTGAGGCTCCCTTCCGCCGTGCCACCATGCACGACCTGGTCAAGGAAGCTTGCGGGGTGGATTTTGAGGCGCTGTCGGGAGACCTAGAGGTGGGCTGACAGAGCAGCCGATGGTGGAGCTGGGGCTACGCAGGATTGTGTCTGTCACAACGCTGACAGAGTGGGTTGGGATGAAGGCTTGGATCCATGCTGGAGCAAAGAAGCTGCTAGGCTTTGTATGTGTGGAGGGTAACAAGGGAAGCCTTGGAGCAAGAGGTGTTCCAGTGGTGCACCCATCAACCTGCCCTCCGCAGTTGGGGACACCATCAGCAGTAAACCAACTCCCTGTCCACTCATTGCAGGGCGCACGTGCGGCAGCGCTGGAGGCGCTGCGCAAGCATGATGACACACACGCTGTGCAGCAGGCTGTGGTCAAGGCGCCCTCTGGTGAGAACCTGCAGCAAGAGATGCCACTGGTGCCGGTGCCACGCTGTCGGACCTTCTTTGACATTGCTTGCTTGCCTATCAATAGTGAAGCATCTCCGGGTGCCTCATCATGTGGTGCTCTTTCCAGCCCAACACTCAGATTAAGATCAAAGACATCTCCTCTTCCGCTTTGCCCCCCTTTTAACCCCGCACACAGTGGGCCACATCCTGAACGAGGTGTTTGAGGGCCTTGTGGAGACCCGCCTGCAGCAGCCCACCTTTGTGCTGGACCACCCGCTGGAGATATCGCCCCTGGCCAAACCCCACCGCTCCCGGGCAGGAGTGGTGGAGCGCTTTGAACTCTTTGTGGCAGGACGGGAGCTGGCAAACAGCTTCAGGTGCGGTCAGATGTACAAAAAGTGCCCCCCTCTCCCCCGTCCCGCGCGCACGCACGCGCACGCACACGCGCGCGCGCACACACACACACGCGCGCACACACACACACGCACACACACACACACACGCACACACACACACA
>JAAMXP010000952.1:8078-81417 GCA_019693395.1 Ettlia oleoabundans | reverse complement strand
GCGGCGACGTTGGGATCGCACGAAGGGTGGCCTCCAGAAGGAAAGCTAGGCGGTGCCATGAAAGCCTGCACCATGTGCGGAGGTGGGTGTTATGAGATCGGCCATAAACCGTGGCTCTCTTCTATCATGACCGTAGTTGTTTTGTACTCGGCTTTTTGCTGTTGTGATGCAGGTGCAATTCGTGGGTCAGTGCCTCATGGTAGCAGCCAGCCTGGTGCTCAAGGCGCTCGTGCAGCCAGGCTGTGCAGACTGGAGGCCAGCTACCGCGGCCGATTGCCCCATGCCTGGGCCCGTAGTGCCTGTCGCACACGATCTCCTCGTTCCTGATGCCGCCAGGTGAGGATCAAACTGGTGCGGAGCTGGCTATCTGCCTGGGTTGCCAACAAGCCAGTGCCAAATGGCTGGCTATGGCTGTGGCTGTTGCTGTCCACCGACACCACGCTGGTGTGCCCTGCAGGGCGGTTCTGCTCAAGTTGGTGCTCCCCTGCGGCCTGGCTTACTACACAGAGCTGTCCGCCCGCCGTACCTTCTGCCGCACCATGGCCAACTCATCGCACCACTGATTGCGTTGCCTTGGTGGTAGCCCCTGTCAGATATGCTAGCACTAAATAATGGCAGGCAGGCACCTATGATGTTGCACCCTTTATAAGAGTACATATAAAAATCGCGTGCAGCCAGCAAGACTGCGGGCGCGATGCCTGACGCAGGCCTGACAACACTAGCTTGTCGGGATCAGCACCATGCGCTGTGCCTACAATCGTCCTCATTTGTTGCTTTCAATGGCACCCCTGTTAGTCATTGTCTGCATCGGCAATAGATTCATTTGGTGTCTCCCTCCTTGTGCGTTGTAAGGTGTTATGCAGGTGCAAATGCACCTTTGCATTTCCAGCACCTGCCTCCTTGTTCTGCCACATGGTTTTATTTTCCGCCAGACATCTTGAATACACTGCTTTTGACAAATTGACCACTCCTGGCCCACCCTCACATTGTCCTGCCTGCCACTACTACCACGGCTCTCCCATGATTTACTAGGGCCCATACTAGAATACATTACAAAAGAAACACGGTTGAACATGTTCTGGCACCGTGACTTGTAAAGATTGCCGCCTACCCGCCCTCCTGTGCTGCACCTGCCGCTGCTATCTGTGCCTCATAACGTGCAATTGCTGTACGATCGCTCTCGCTGGTGCAGCACACATCGCAGCCCCCACGCAGCATCAGCAACTCAATAACCTGTGCAGTGAGGGAACAGCCTCAGCTGAGTTATGATCTTCACGCCACACATTACCCTAAACCATGGTTCTGTGCCCCAGCAGATATCAAGGGGGATCTGTCGTTCCTACAGCCATATTTATGGACCAGCAAGCCTTCCACAGTTAGGTTTGGGACGCTCACCTTGTTGCTGACATCAAAGGCGCTGGTGAAGGTGGGTCCAAAGTCAAAGGACCCCATCAGCTCACCGGCAAGTGCCAGCACCAGGTCCCCCATCTCCTCCACGCCAGACTGCTGCCGCAGCTTGTAGTACGCCTACAGCCCCACACCCGGCAGCGGAGCAGCAAAGATGATGCAGAGGTAACTAAGCTATTTCTGCGCACTTGAATGTGCATATTGGCGGAGTAAAGCACAATATGGTGGCATCATCCGGCGTGGGTGGTAAGCCTGCAGGGATGCATGAATCGCGTACTGCCGGGGCGTGCCGCGACAGATTGCGCTGTGCCAATGTGGTGCTGCTAGGGTAAGAGTATGTCACAGAGGTGCTAAAAGTACAGGCAGAGAGGTGGGGGTGGGGTATCAAAAAAGAAGAAGGAGCCCTGTGTGCACGCAGCGCACAGTGCAGGGATGCATGCAGGGTAAACAGTCCACAGCCAGCAGCAGCAGATTCAAGCTGCAGGACGTGCAGACAGCACTTGCCTGGCCTGCCGCCGCCCCCAACATGGCATGTACGTCCAATAGCTCCGCTGCCGGCCATTCCTCGTTCAGCCAACACTCAACCATGGCTGACACCCATGCCGCCTCTGCCGCTAGCTCACCCTCGCTGTTCAAGCGCGACAGCATGGCCGGCGGCACCGGATCCACCTTGAAAAATTGGTGGTAATATGGAGCACCAATGTGCTTGTTGATGTTAGTGAGGGGCAGCAGTTTCATGTGCAGGCACTGCAGGCAATTAAACTAGGAGTAGGACGAGTGTCGGCACAGGCGAGCCCGGCAAGCTTCCCTCCATACCTCATCTTCCAGGCGGTTGGCTGCCTGTCGCCGCTGAAAAGATGTCCTGGACTGTTTGAATGAAGTTATAAGTTGTCTTTGTGCGCAAACAAGCGGCCTGCTGGCTCTTTGGCTATCTCTCGGTAGTTGACAAGCCTGTCGGGCCAGAACGCTTGCCATTACGTTTAATATGATTTTGACTTGCGTGCATAACCGCATCTAGCCTGAAATCCTGGCCTGGAGCTGCGCAGTACACACAGCTGTCCCGCCGGCGTGACACGGCCAGCAGGAGTTGGAAAGCCATTTCATGTGACTTAAGTTTTTACGTTGTGCACCTTGGCTAAAGCTTTCTACAGCGCAATCTCGCTACCAGGAGCCCATGTCTCTGTTTCACATGACTCAAGTTGCCGATTGGCGAACTTGCAAAGAGCAGAACAAGCCATACTTCCCTCCAACGTGAGGATATGTTCTTGGAGCACGTGATGGGTGCGGAATTGCCGGGTTGGCGCTCAATTCCGCCTCCTGGTTCGCTGCCGACCAAGCTCCACACCACTCTTGGCCTTGCATACTCTTTGCAGCTACGAACAGGATGGCTTCATTCATCTGACCGCCGATCCAGCCCTACTTCTCACGGTTGCCAACCACTTCTACAAGTCATCATCGGGAGATTGGTTGGCGTTGGTGTTGGACCCTTCAAAGCTCACTGCCGAGGTGCGGCGCCCTTCTGCTCCTGGCGAGCCAGCAGGGATGGGGGTTGGGAGGGATTCATGCACTAAGCATCTGCTCTGCTTTTTCTGGACGCGCAAGGGTGCAGGGGGAAATTTTGGTGCAAACTCGGTAATGGTCTGCTTGCTTCAAGCTGAATGCTCTTAATACATTGATTGACTGGCTGCCTGGCTTCTTGCAGGTCAAGTTTGAGCCAGCAGCGCCGGTGGGCACCCAGAACAGTGGCGGACTGTTGAGCAGCCAGCAGCAGCAGGGCAGGTCACAGCAGGACGCAGAGCAGCAGGCTGATGAGCCGTTGTTCCCGCATCTTTACGGCAGCATTGACTTTGAGGCAGTAGTGCAGGAGCTGCCCATGCAGAGGGGGGCAGATGGCACCTTCGTGGGCATTCAGGGCCTGCCTGCAGCGGCTGCAGCACCATCGCCAAGCAGCAGCTAACAGCTGACAGTCTATGCGACCCCCTCACCATAAACACACCCGCCCACCCAATTTCGCTGAGTTTCTCATATATTTCTTGCAGCAATGTGATGCTCAGCGATATTTTCTAAAGTACGTTCTGCTGTGCTCAGAGAGCTTTACAGCACCAGTGTGACAGGTTGCAAATCCGTGCAGTGCAATCATGTGCCATCTGCTGTTTGTAATGTGCGTTTGAGCAGCGCCTCCAGTGCCGACCAGTCGCCAGCTTTTGCTGCAGCAAGCGCACCGTCAACCTGCTGCTGCACGCTGATACTGCCCATGTTGCTGCCGCTGCTGTTATCTCTGATGCTGGCACCGCCGATGTTGCTGCCGCTGCCACTGTTGCTGCCAGTGTCCCGCTTGCTGCAGGGCGCCTCCTCTTCCAGGCTGAGTCTGGCCGCCTGCTGCTCTAGTGTGCCACTGCTGCTGCCGCTGACTTGGGGATCAACCTGACCTGCCGTTTCACTGCATGCTGCTGCTGCTGATGTCCCTGAGTGCGCCGACACATCGATGATGAGCTCAATTCGGCTGTCTTTTCTATATGCTGTCTCCTTGAGCTCGATAGGCGCCGCAGAAGCAGCCACTGTGCCTTCAGTACCATCAACTGCTGCTGCTGCAACAGCTGCTTGGGTTGCTGGGGCGGAAAGCGCCTCCCATTGCGCCGCTGCAATTCGGAACACGCCCTTCACCCGCAGGCAGTTGGGGCCTAGCAACTGAAGCAGCTCCAGTAGCCGTGTACGTTCAAAGCGGCAGTCACGATTGAAGACCCAGCCACATGCGACAGCGCCACCGCCCCCACTCTTCATCACCAGCCGCTGAAACACTGGTCGGCTGCTCCTCTCGCCAGTCCTTGCATCAGCGGCTGCAGGTCCTGTGTCAGCCGCGCTGCTGCTAAGCCAGGGTGAGCCGCTGGGGCCCCGCCGCGGCCGCTGCACAGGCACATGCGGCTTCAGCTGCTCCTGCTGCGCTGTCTCCTGCTGCACAGTCTCCTGCTGCTGCTGCGCTGTCGTTGGTGCTGAGCCTGGTAGCGAGCCTGGCTGACCAAAGCCTCTGCCGCTCCTCCTGCCCGGCGCAGCAGAGCCAATCACAGCGGCAGTAGTAGCAGCATTGAGGCGCCCGTGCTGTGCAGTTGACACGAGTCGCTTGGGAGGGGAGAGCTGCTGGGCCCAGGAGTTAAAGGCCTCCAAGGTTTGGTTGTCACACAGGTCTGCCTTGGATCCCACCATCACATCTGCCACACTGATCTGATCCGCAAGCAGCTGCCTGGACAGGGTGACAGGACTGGTGCAGCCCCCTGCAAACTGAGTGACATCCACCTGCATGCGCATTAATAGCACTCAAGAGTTGCCGGTAAAATGGAATGTGCAGAGACAGACAGGTTTCACCTGGATGATTGGCATAGTCAAACGTTTACAGCAGCGCCTCATGTTCACGGCTACCAACGCCAAGGGGTAAAGGGGTGGAAAGGTGTGGAGCGGCGGCGTGCACCCACCAGGCAGACCACAGGTTGCAGCGCCAGCGAGCTGCCAAGGTGGCCGCCTTGCAGCATATCTAGCAGGGTCGCCGGGTGGGCCAGCCCGCTTGGCTCAATGATCAACCTGCACTCAGGCAAGGGTGCGGGCAGTCGCCAAATGCCAGTGGTAAAGCATGCAGTCGGCCAATACAGGGCTGTCACGCAGGTAATGCTGTTACCCACCTGTCAGGCTTCACACGCCGCAGCAGCTGTGCAATAGCAAGAGGAGTGACATTGGACAGCACGCAACAGAGGCAGCCACCAGCTAGCTGCTGGATGTGCACGCCGTCGCTGCTGTCTTTGCTGCCGCTGTTAGTGCCGCCTTTATGCTGCCCCTCCAGCCGCCCTTCTGCCGTGACTTCCCCCTCTAACAATGCAGCATCGAGCCCAGCAGCACCAAACTCGTTGACTAAAACAGCCCACAGCTCATCGTCTGGCTTGTTTTGCAGCAAGCTGGCTACGAGGGTTGTCTTGCCAGCAGCCAAAGCGCCAGTGACAACATTGCACGGCACCGGCAGCCGCAGGCGGCGTGTGGGGGGTGGCATGAACAGGCTGTCTACGCGCCCCTCTTCATCGGCTTCGTCGGTCGCTTAGCTTGACTCGTTGAGCAAACTGCAACGCCCCGCAGGGATGCGGGCCCGTGCCCGAGTGATGGCAAAGCAGTGCGCTGCTTTACTCGACGATAGATGTTGACATCAATGGGAAAGGGCAATGTGCTGTAGAAGAGCCTCTTGTGAAGGAAACCTGTTCATCTATTGGTGGCACCGGCTCAGCGCACAGCACACTGAGCACAGCCATGGCAGAGGTCACTACTGAAATTTCCGGGTCTGTCCTGCCAAGCCAAGGCACCTTGAAAGCTTTTGTAGAAAAGGGGAGATGTCTGACGGCTCGAGCATGGGCATTTATATACGCAACCAGAGAACACCTTTGTGAACCATTCCGCCATGAAACGCTGAGCTGCATTTACACTGGTACCAATGGGACAGTGCAGGAACAATTTATAAGTTGGCAGGAGCAATTGCTTACGCTTCAGGCAGGATACAGAAGCATGACGACGGCAGGTAAAGCACAACTTGCTCCTGCGCACAAGCCGCCTAGGGCAGTCGCCATCTAGCAAAGGTTTCCACTCGGCATTACGCCGACTGGCACCTGGAGAAGGCTCTGCTCACGCCGGCAACATGGGGAACTTCACACAGCGCCGTTGCACAAGATAATCTGGGTTGCTTCTCATACGGCAGAAGCCACCACAGCCGCCGCAGGCTTGTTGCCGCCTGTGAGCAGGCTGAGGAACCCTCCCGACTGCTGCTCAGGCACCTCGTCCAGGAACAGGTCGTCTGCGGAGCATGGGGGGCACATAGGCAGACGCTCAGCATGACTCTGCCGTCATGGGCGGGCAGCAGTTGCGACAGCACAAGAGGCAGCCTGCTTTTGACCCCACCCAGCAGGGGGGCCTGCCGCCACCCCACCCAGCTCTTGTGCCGCACCTGGCACGTGGAAGGCGGCGTGCGCGCTTATGAGCAGCATGGATAGGCCGAGTGCATAAAACAGGGTGGATCCCACGGATGTGAGGAAGAAGATGACCACCAGGGAGAAGCCGCTGAGAGCCATGAACTTCTCACGATCGCTGCGGCAGAATATACAAGAGGGGGTTCATGAGCACATCTTACAGCAGGTCCCCGTGGGCAGTGAAATTGGGACGTGCAACCAGGCGGCAGTTTGTCTAGCCTGCATGCTGCGAGACACAGGGATAGCAGCAGGTGAAGCAGCGCAGCGCAGCAACCTGGCAACCAACAAGCTAAGGCACAACTGCCCGGGCAAGCGAATCTGCATCCTGGGTAGCAGAGCTGTGCTGTGCACAATCAGCAGCCACCACTCCTGTCGCAAGTTTTTCTGGTGGCAAAATGTGATTGCGCACCTCAGCTCGCGGCCTCCAATGACAAAGGGTGTGGTACGCACGATGTACGAGTAGGCCCACACCAGCGCCAGAAAGGCCAGCACGATGAGGGACCAGGGGTTGAGGAACATCACAAGCGCGGTTGTGCCCACCCCCACAATGCCATAGTTGACCTTGAAATACGCCACATTTTTGCGCATGCGGCTGGTGGCCTGCAGTGGACAAGTGCATCTGTTGAGAATGGATCACAGGGAAAAGGCGACGACCAACAGGGGGGACTGCGCTTCATTGCACAGATGGTGGAGTTGAGTGGAGAGGTGCCGCACCTCGGCCATGCCACTGGGCTTTGCAAAGGCGGACCGGTCCAGAACCTCCGACCATGGCTTGGCCTGCACAGTGGGGCCGGAAGAGGGAGGAATGGGTTGTTGGAGGCGGTGCGTGGCGGGGGATAGCCGAAGCGCCGGCCGGTGGGCGATTGTCGCCGGACTTACCTCCCTGAAGCTGGCGGTGGCATTCTCGCGCAGTTTTTGAACGTAGCCCAGCACCACGCCCGCCCGGCTGGCCACAAGCTGCTCGTTGGCAGCGGTCTCCTGCTCGGCCATTGCTGCTGGGCGAAAATCTTTTAGTACTGCTTTGTAAGGTGCTACCGCCTATAGCTGCAAGAAGCTTTCTTCTCCGTCAGCGGCTCGCTGAACGCGTTGGTTCGAGGCAGTTGGTAACTGGGTGGATGTACAGTGCGCTCTGTGCTGCACTGGTGCAACAGTCTTGTCGCTAAGGGAGAGCTGTAGGCGACCCATGAGCCAAGGGCTTTTCAGGAAAATCAGTGCCGAGCTGGACGCTGGAAAGGGCTCGCATGTCATAGGCGCGCGTCTCTTTCTCAATTTGTATTTCACGGGGACACAGCATGCATGTGCTGCCGATGGGCGTGGGCCCCGGCACCCTCCGCCTGCTGGGCAGGCGCCCGCCCGCCTCGATCGCTTGCTCGGGGCGCAGCAGGGCACGGCGTAGTGGTGCGCTCATAGTCTGCGCAAGGCGTTCACGGCCATCCAAGGTGGGGTGTTGCCCACAGCGAAAGCCCTGCTTGCTCACCCGGACTTCCAGCGCCTCATTCTGCCGGTTGCTCGCACTGATGCCGGTGCGCAGGCTGAAGACGATGGAACGGGCGCCCCAGAGTGAGCTTTGCGCCTGCACTGCTGCCGCCGCCGGTTCCGTTATCCGGCGCTGCCTGCGCGTGCGCATGGCACCTCCGCTACCTGTTCATCTGTGGGAGAGGCGTGAAGTTGTTTGATCATATTCATGTAGCTGTTTGACGTCTCTTGAATCCGTGTTTTCTATGCCGATGCCCCCTACAGCCTGCCTGTCGCTGCACCACCGCCACCGCCGGCCCCGTATGCGGACGCTTTGCTGGCTCGTGAATACGAGCTGTGGCAGCGCCAGGCGGCCATGTACGAGCGGCTGCTGGATCAGGCTGACCGCGAGCAGGAGCGCTTTGCTGAGGAACGCGCAGCGTGGCAGGCCACAGAGGCGGCGCTGCGACAGGAGGCGGCGGAGCTTCGGGCGCAGCTCCTGTATGTGCTGGCCCAGCTCAACACCCTGCAGTCTAGCAGCTCCGGCGGAATGGCGGCCACGCAACCAGGGCCAGGGGCAGCTGCCAGAAGCACCTACCTGGGTAGCAGCCAACAGGCGGCCATAGCAAGGGGGCAGCCTGCCGGCGAGCTGACGGATAGCAGCTTGGGCAGCAGGGATAGCAGCTCATCTCCTCTCAGCCCCGCAGAGCAGGTAAAGGCAGTGGTAGATGCCATGAAAGCGGGGAGCAGCAGCAGCAGCACAGCGCAGCCCACTGTGTCGCCACCTGCTTCCAGCCCTGTCAGCCCAAGCGCAGCGTGGCCAGACGGCGCCGATCCAGAGCTGCCAGCATATGCCGCCGACCTTGCAGCAGCTGTGGATGCCGTGGACACAACAGATGTGCTCAACGGGGCCAGCGCCTTTGAGCTGCATGAGCGGCGAGCTGCTGTGAAGGCGCGCATCAATGCCAGAGATGCAGCTGAACCTGCCACCCCTGCTGAGCAGGCCACCAACGCACAGCAGGCAGAGCAACCAGCGGCCAGCGCTGCGACCACTGCTGCTGCTGCGTCTCCCCCAGCAGCGGAGCCTTCTGCGGCGCAGCCTGCTGCTGAGGTCGCACGAGGGCCGCCACCGTCCCTCACCCTTGGCGCTGACGACATTTTCTGGGTTAACCAGGCACGTGCAAGCCTATTTCCAACAAGACCTGTTGTAGTCCATCCCTCATCGCTTCTCCTGCACAACTACCTATCGCAACTACATGTATTGCCATTCCTGCAGCTGCACACGGGCCTGGTGGACATGGGCTACTTCCCTGGAGATGAAGATATCGACGATTTCTACTTTGGGGACGGCACGCAGAGTGCGCTCATGACGATGCAGGTGTGCGGCGCGGCGGTGACTCGGGTGTTTGTATGTGGCTGGGGGGTGGCGTTGAGGGTTTGGGTCGCCAGTATGGCGGTTTATTGCAAGAGATATGGAGAGCTACCTAGTGCACAGTAAGCTGGTCTGGGCATCACAGCCGTCCCTGACTGCAGCACACGTTCATGCCCTTTGCTGAGTTGAATAAGCAGCTTGATTATGTGACCTGTGGGCAGGCTGGCCCACTGCTCACCCTGTCACCCTCTCCGACTGCACCTGCCGGGCAATCAACTGCGGCTGCCCCTTGCTCCGCAGTGCTGCGAGGGACTGCCCGAGACTGGCATCGCTGATGAGCTCACCTGGGCCAAGCTGCTGGGTCCAGAGCTGCAGCCCAAGGCCTCCAGGGACCTCACAGCTGACATGATGATCAATGTCCCGGGCCTGTCAAGCCTGGGTAGCGCCAGCACCGGCAGCAAGGGTGCTGACCAACCCAACACTAGCAGCAGCAGTAATGGGGCAGGTGCTTCCCAGCAGGCTGCAGCGACGGAGGCAGCGACCAAGCCCGCCTTTGCGGAGCTGTTTGGGTCTTTCAGCGGGGCGACACAGGCTGGCGAAAAGGCCGGTGCGGCGAAGCCTGCGGCTCTTACAGGTGGGGCGCTTGTAATGCAGATTTTTGCTTTGTCATTTCGCGGCGACTCCAGCCTTGCATCTGCCGCTCCTGGTTTAGCTGGGTGCTGCATTGCATGCACCTGGTGTGGAACATGTGTTTGGCACGCGGCCCTGTGCAGCTGACCAGCAAGCCATGCAGCAGCCATATCGCCTGCTAGATTGCGCACAAGCATACCCGTGTCTTGCTAGGCTGCACTGCTGCTGACGTGCTGTTATGGTGGGATTCATGCAGAGTGGCCCGTGCTGCATGAAGGGGACGGTGGGAAGGAGGTGCATGCACTGCAAGTCGCGTTGGAGCGGGCTGGATTCTACCCATCAGGTGGGCATGCCTGGTATCCGTTCCTTGCTTCCGGGCTGCGACAAGCAGCACACACAAAGCCCGCGCTTGGCTGAAGCGATCTTGACTTGGTCATGCACTGGGACGCCAGCAGTGTCACTGCTACGCCTGGGCTGTGCCCTTCCTTACTCTCCCTTGAACATGTTAAATCAAAGCTGCCTGCCTGCCTACCTGTGCCCCTTTGGCAGAGGACGACATGCGGTGGTGGAGTTTTGGTGACGGCACGCTGTCAGCACTCAAGACCTTTCAGGCAAGGCTGGGGCTGTCACCTGCATCCCAGCTGGGCCAGCTATTGGATGTCGCTGGAGTCAGCCGCTGCGCTTTTTCACATGGTAACATAAGTGGCAGATCCTGCATGACCTATACCCTGGCTAGAACTACATGTATGTCCGTGGTGAAGCCCTCATATGCCATGAGGGGATGCTTGTTGTCCTGTTCAAAACATAGCCCGGGTCCCCTTGTGTTCCTGCCTGCAGGCGTGCAGCAGCTATCCGGAGAGTGGCGTGTGTGACGCAGCCACCTGGCGCTTGCTGCTGGGCGACAATGCCTCCCCCGCCGACCTGTCGAGCCTGTTCTCTGGGGACAGTGCTGATGAGGACCTGGCAGCGCAGGTGGGTCGCCTGAGCAGGCAAGGTGGGCACGTGGACTGGCGCGGGGTTGTTAGCTTAGTTGTGAGATAGAGCTTATGCAGACGGATCTGAGCGCCAAGGCTGCTTGGTTTTGGAAAGGTTGTGTCCTGCTTCTTGTGTTATTACAAGTCGCCTGTAAGTCTTGGGTGTGTGGTCAACCAAATCCTGGGGTCCTGCAAATCTTGTGCGCCTGCCGCAGGATGGGGACCGTGTGTGGCTGATTGGCGAGCAGCGCTGGGAGGACAGGTCTCGCCTGAAGCGCCGCTGATGCAATGCGGAGAGCAACACAGTTGGCCGCGCCTTTTCATAGCAGGGTCTTGGGATTTGTCAGTGTGCCCAACATTGCCATGGTGCTCAGAAATTTCCAGGCCGCATGGCTTCCCCTGTTGTGAATACCTTGCCAGCTACCTGGTTGTGTGCTGGTGCATACAGATGGTTCTTGCTCTCTCTTCCAGCTTTACAAGTTGATGTATTGTGTGTTCAACTTATGTTTGTGGTTTTTTTGCGCTTCATTGTGATGCTGAACTGAATGGCATTGGCATGTTGTTGGCATGGTTCCCGTGCATGGTTCAGGCCAATGCTTGCGGCTTGCCTGGATGGCTTGGCATGCCTAAATTAGGCACCCCTGTAGCTGGCACACAACATATTGAGATATTATTGTAAAGTCCTTATCAACTACGTATGCATTGGCGGGCAATTGCTGCTGAATATCAACAGGATGCATCAACCAGCATACAAAAACAATATCCGAGGGGCTTGTTGGAAGCTATGGGGGGATTTGGCTGGATGAACGGCTGAAGTGCGCAACAGGGCATCCAGGCAGCTAGTGAACAAACACAGGTATTGTCTGGGCATTATGTTGCCTGGGCATAATGTTGGAATGCCAATGGGATGAAGTACACAGACGGATTGTACAGGCCTGAGATGCAAGCTGGTTGGTGCGGCCAACTCAGGCAGGTTACTTGCTTATGCCTCTCCACCCCTGGTCCAGCAACAAGTTGACCATAGGCATGAGTGGCAGTGCTCAGCGGGCATCCTCTGCTGTCGTGGCGGCCTGTCCAGGAGCAGCACGCTTGTGTGCGGTCACCCAGAGGCCATCTTTTGGGCTGAGAGTGATGCCCGCACGCAGCGGCAGCGGGTGTGCCTGCCCAGGGCTCAAACGGAAAGTGAAGCGCTGGTAGATCCTGGTGTATAGACAAGGGGGTCAGCAAAAGAATTGCCATTAAGGCGGCGGGTTGGGTTGGATGTGACATGTAGCATGCAGCAGCACCGATCGCAATGTGACGCGAGCGCCAAGGAGACCTGCTGGTGCTGGCGCAAAGTCAACACTTGCCCACCTTATCAGCGCAATCTGCAGCTCCTGCAGCGCAAAGCGGAACCCAATGCACATGCGGGGCCCCAGCCCAAAGGGGATGAAGGCATTGGGGTGACGCTTGGATGCCTCTGCAGAGTCCAAAAAGCGCTCCGGCCTGCAGCTCGAAGATTGAAGCCAAGAATTACGCAGCGACCGAGCATTACTAGGGTGATGCCTTGATGACAGGTAAGTCAGCTCATTGTAAATTGCGATTTGGTAGTGAAGCAGCAGCATGATATGCTTGGCTGCAGTTGCTGCCTGGCTGGCCTGGAGGGTGGCTGTTGAGCTCGGGCCATGGGCCCGGAACTGCAACTGAGCAGCTCAATCTGCTCGTTAACAATAAACAAACAAACGAACAATAGGACTGTGGGCGGCTTGCCTGAAGGCCTCTGGTTGCAACCAGTGCTGCTCGCTATGGTGCACACCATATATGTTGAAATGCACCCATGTCTGGTATGGGATGTGGTACTGCCGGCCATCGGCCGCCATCAGCGTGCAGCCGCCCGGCGCCGTGCACTCTCGCGTGGTGGTGTGGGCGGGCGGGAAAAGGCGCAGCGATTCATTAATGACTGCCTCCACAAATGGAAAGCTAGGTAAGTCGTCCAATGCAGGCTCCTGTAGCCCAGACGAAGGAGAAAGGCAGGGTAGCAAGAGCAGGCGAGGGAGTGAATGAGGCAAACGACTGATAACGCAGTTAAGGCAGCAGTACATGTGCCAGGGGACCATAACTGCAAACACACCAAGGTTGGTGTGACTGAGCCCAATGATGCTGTGTCAATGTCTTCCCACCTTGTCGCGCCCAAAGGCATCTATCTCCTCCAGCAGCCTGGCCTCGACCTCTGGGTTGGTGGTCAGGCAGTAGATGGTGAAGGCAAGGGCGTTGGCAGACGTCTCATATCCCGCTGCACAAGGATGATGCAGGTATTTCACGAGGAACTAAGAACATCGTATGAGCATGACCACAGTGCCATGTGTGCACAACAAACACGTCCATGTTACCGCTGCACATGCAGGCAAACAAGCAAGCCACAACACAGTGGACGCAGGCAGGGAAGCGCATTATGCTCTGGTGTGTCCTTGCATGGCTGGACGAGGCTGGGTTGGGTGCTGGCTGGCTTGCCTGCGATGAGTGTGTTGCACTGCGCAGCTACCTGGACATCTGCCAGGCCTCGCCCCGTCTCCTTGTTGGTGGCCCGCATCAGCATATCAATCACGCTGTTGGGCGCGGGGGTGACCCCCTGCAGTGCATGCAATCGAACAAAAGTTTGTAAAACCAACTTGGTAAACTGTACGGGAACCGCAGGCCTGTGATACTGCCCGTGGGGCAGTATCCCGTGAGGCAAACTTCACCCAGGCAATCGTCTGACCCCTAACAGCACAGGTGCCACTAAACAATATTAGGGTCAACCAATCTGCGTAGGCAACCAATCCACCCTAATGCGCAACAACTACGCAGTGTACCTCACCGTACCTTGTACGGGTTCTCCTGCACAAAAGCCGAGTCTTGGCTCCACCAGCGCCAGTCGGTGTCCACAACCTGCACCCGGTCCCCACGTGCCAATGCCGCACGCTTGGCAGCCTGCAGGGGGGCGGAGGGGGTCAGCCAAGGCCGCTTGGGTTAGGGTGACCTCTCCCATGCAAGGGAAGGCAGGGGCAGGGGCAACGCTGTCTGACATCCAAGGTCACCTTGGGCACACATGACCTTTACAAAAGAAAGCGAGGCAGGCAGGTAGGCAGGCAGCAGGTACAGAATGGTTGGCATTGCTTAGCAAGCCTGCCTGTATCAGCAGATCTGCTGTCGACATAAAGGTGGTGCGAGCGTACTCCAGACGCTGGGCCAGCCCGCCCTGCAGGCATAGGACGTGCGGCTTTGGGAAAGACAAAAAGACGGGCCCTCAGCACAGTGCCCTGCTGGCTGGTGGTCGCAGGCTAGTGAGCTGCCTTGCCAGCTGCACAGCACTGCTTCCCACCAACCACTGTCTCACCACAGCTGTGAAGAAGACCCAGAAGAGCGCGGGCTCTAGCCAGTTTGGCAATATCCTGAACAATATGCCCACGCCCTGCCCCGCCGGCATGAAACCACCTCCAGAAAAGATGACCTGGTGTAGGCGGAGAGGGGGCAAATGGGGTGGGCATGTGGGGGAGTTGAACCGTAGCTGTGATATATGAAGACAAATAGCTCTATTAACCTGATTCACCAAGCCACATAAAGAAAAGTCCATGCAGAAAGGGCGCATATCTGGTGCTGACGCGTGTCAAATCCACCCAATCCCACCTTCCTGCCCCCCACTGTCGGCCAGAGCCTCAGCCATGCACAGCAGCTGCTCCTACCTTAACTGCCGCAACCAAGTTAGGCCGCCCCGCTTGCCGATCCTCATCATCCTTGTCGGTCACGAAGTCAACCCTGCACACATGGGGAAGGGGTGCAACAGTTGTTCCCTGTTGTTTACCACTTGGCAGGACATTGCCAGTTTGATTCCAGTACACTCCTGGGGATGAGGCATATCAAAGATGTCAACCCATGAACTCCGCACCTTTGCCAAGGCTCACTGCTGCTTCTCCTTCGAGTACCCACTGCTGCTGAGGGCCCATGGCCCATGAGCATCATAAAGAATCGGATTCCAGATGTATGAAAAGTGAGGCAAGGGAGTGCTCACCCGAATGCAGTTCTCCCAATGACTTCCATCGTCATCCGTCCCAGCAGCGCATGCACATCAAAGGCCGCGTCCCTAGCCTCTGCCGACGGCTCCAACCGCTCCAACAGGCGGCCGACTGCACACGTGTACCGCATTGCAAGTGTCAAGAAGGGAGATAATGGGGATGAAACTACTCTCCTGCATCACCAATGCCCCCCACTGGCCCGGCTACACTCCTTAACACCGTCCTCCCTTGCCAGTCACCTGAGTCGTTCATGATAGGTGAGTAGGAGTGCAGGGCAGCTGTGTGGAACAGTGGTGTCAGCGCGGCACGAAGGCTGCCCCAGTAGCCGCCACGGCTGACCACCAGCCCCGCCCGTATGCTTCGGATGCGCTTGTTTTTGCTGCAGGCAGGGTAGTCAGGGCAGGGCAGGGTAGTGTAGCATTAAGTGAAATGGCGGCAGGGCAAATGGCAAAAGTGAACAGGTTGGGTGCGGAACTGTGCTCCTGTTCAGCAGGCGTGCCGTTGTGGCAGGAACGTGGGGATAGCCCTTAGAAAATTAGTGTGGCTTTTTAAGCACCTGTTTGGCATGTTGAGAAAGTTTGGCCTATCGTGGAACTTTGCAAAATGCTTGACGGCAACCTGTCGAATGAGCTCCGGGTCTGCAGCAATGGGTGGGATTAGATTCAACAGCGCAACTGAGCAGGCAAATGCAGGCGAGCAGGTAAAGGGTGTGTAGAGCGACCCGTGAGCAGGTGTGGTGTCATTCCGGTCAACAGGGCACGAGATGGGTTGCGCGGGTTGCACTCATGCCCACCTGTGAGCACAACACAGGGGTTCTTCCCAAAGAAGCACAGAAAGATGCCGCCATACTTCTCGGCCCACTTGCAGTAGCAGACATAAAGAGGGGTGTGGAGGAAGTTCCACATGTGGCCCACTAGGAAGGGCATCGGCTTGACTAGGGGGACGTGGCGCAGCCGCCACCGTGGCACGAGCCGAAGGCCCACTACCAACAGCTGCATGGGTGGGGTAGTAGAACCAACTGTGGGGGAAGGGATTCAGAGTGGGTGCGGCTGTTGCAGCACTGATCGGGAGGAAAGGCGCCTCCGTCAGCGGCAGCGCAGCCACAGTGCAGCCGCGGCGGCAAAGGCGCCGTCCACAGAAACCTTAAAGTGCTTGCGTCGTGAGTTGCCTTGTGTTGCGTGACTTGAACAGGATGCAAACTTACACACAACGCAGCAGTGCCGAGCAGCACCGCAAGCAGAGTCGCCATGTTAGACAACCTCCCCGGTGCTTCCGCGCCGCAGAGCCGCTGTGGGCGTGCTTCGCTGCACACGGTGGTTACAGTCTAGGGCTTGCCGACGTCCCGTCCTCGGAAAGAGGAGCAAAGACCTGAGACCCCGAGACCCCCACAAGCCAGCAAGGCGCCAGCGGACAGGTGCCCTGGTTTGGGGGATCAGACATGCATTGATTACTGATGCTTTGCAATGCGCTCAGATGTCTATGTTTCCATCCAGTGCAACAGCCGTTAGCTCCCATGTCCTAATCATTCGAAAACGCGAGAAAAGCGCGCGCCAGCGGACGCTTGCAGCAATTGGGGGTTGTGCTGAGCAGGAATGGCTCTGGCCTGCCTGGCGGCGCACCGCCTGGCGCGGGCTGCCACCATCACCGCCACCGCACGAAGCGGCAGCAGGCGGGTGCTCGTGCTGTGCCGGTCTGCCACGAGCAAGGCTGCCAAAGAAGCAGACCTAGGTACAGTAGAGCAGTAATCGCCATTTCCTTGCCATTCTTAAGGGCAATGCGGCGATGTCCCTGCATGCCGCTGCTCTTGCCACGGTTGCCGGGTCTGCCACCGTTCCAGTTGATTGCTGCTCGCTTGCTTTGGCCTGCCTCGCCCACCTGCCTGCCCTCAGCCCCCACCCTGTAACTGCAGCGGAATTGTACAGATATGAGAGGTGCCCCTGCCAGGCGCCCATCTTTCCAGAGCTGCTGCAGCCTGGCAGGCGCGCTGTGCTGCTGGCTGTCGATCCAGACATTGGTGGCGCTGTGGCCGCCATCAGCTGGCTCAACCCGCCAGCACCCACAGCAGCTGCAGAGGAAGCTGCTACTCCGAATTTAGAGCAAGGCATTGGGGTAGCATTGGGAGCAGAGTGCGGCGTCGGAGGTGCCATTAGTGCACCCAGCAATGGCGCCAGCACAAGCACCACCACACCAGCCTGCAGTGCACGTGTCAGTGTGACAGCCTATCCGCACTGCCAACAGCCTGCCCTCAGGCTGCCCCCGCTGGACCAAGTGGCGGTTGAGCTTCACGACATGCCTGTGGAGGTGTGGAAGTACGGAACCAGGGACAAGCGACAGCCTGATGCTGGCGGTTTGATTCACATACTCCAACGCTATGCTGAGATGGCGGCTGGTACCGGCGCTTTTGGCCTGGGGTTCAAGGGTGCTGGCAGTTGCGGCAGCTGGAGCAGTTGGAGGATGCATGAGGGAGCCGAGCAGGAAGACAAGGAGGCAGTCGGGAGGGGCAGCGGTGTTGCAACGCGCAAACGGCGGAGAAGTAAGAAAGTAAAGGAGGCCGCTGAGGCCGCAGAGGTAGAGGCAGAGGTGGTAGCGACAGCAGCCATAACAGCAACTCCAGCAGTAGAGGCAGCTTGCGGTGTTGGTGGGATTGATGATCCTATCAGCAGCAGCGGCAGCAGCAGCGGCAGTGAAGCAGGGCTCACATCCTCCTCTGAGGTGAGCGGCTGCGAACAAGCCGTGACGGCAGGAGTGGCTGCGGAGCAGCAGCCACCAATTGTGCGGGCTGTTGTGGAGTATACCATGCCGCTCTACGCCAGCGGCAAGTATGCCTGGTTTGGCGTTGGCTTTGCAGTGGGGCTCCTGAATGGGCTGCTGGCATCACATGGCATCCCGTACCACCGCGTGCCATGTGGGTGCTGTGCATGCTGCCCTGCCAGCCTGCTTTGGCAGCCATGCTCTGCCAGTCCTATCCAGCCTGCCCTTCTCAGTGTCCTCTGCCCTGCCGCACCTTTGGCTGCCGTCCTGATGTCCTCAACTTGTTGCAAGCACTCTACCCTGACGCAAGGCTTGCATATCTGGCTCGCAATACACTCGAACAACTAATTTCAGCCGGGAGTTGCTAGAGGTTCGCCCTGTTCCTGACTGGACTTTGCCTGTTCCTGCAGCAAGCACTTGGAAGCGAGCCATGGGGCTGAAGCGGCAGGGCAAGGATGCCAGCATCGCTCTCGCACGCCACCTGCTGCCCACAGCAGCCATCTTCCTCAAGTGCGAGCGCCATATGCCGTGGGTTTGCACGCTACAGCTTGCAGCCTACCCTGCCCTCGCATTGACGCTTGCAAGTAATTATGCCAATGAGTCAGCCCTGCTGCTGATGAGACTGTTATGGCGTCCTTTGCCCTGTGTCCCGGCTCGTAGGCGCAAGAAGGACCACGGGCGGGCTGAGGCACTGCTGATGGCTGCCTGGGGCCTGGGCATCAGGATGCATCCCATAGCAAACGACAGTGGCAGCACCAGTCCTGGCAGCACCGATGAGGAGACGAACGAGGAGGTGCTGGCTGACGATCACGAGGAAGAGGCAGTCAGCACCGCATAGCTTGTGTAGGGTGCTACAACTAGCTACACCAGGACCCTAGCTAGAAAGAATACCATTGATTGACAGAAGTGCATGGACCCATCCCAGGGTAGTGCGTCCAGTTGCATTGAATGGCAACAGTAGTTGCTTGCAGTCTGTAACTTGCTCAGGTGCTTGTTGCTGTTGGATGACTGGACGCGGTATATGATAATGTGAACAAATGGGCAATGAAATTGCAGGCGCAATGTCAGCCACCAAACAGGATATCAAAATGCATGGTTGGCATAGGTTGATCGGCACTATGTTGTATTCCTCAGCTACACGGCAACGGCCCTGCGCTGCGGCTGTGCAGCTGCTGGCCGCTGTCGCAGTAGCAACTGCGCTGCTGCTGGCTCGTCAGACGCTCCCACCGCTTCCCCTGCTGTTGATCCGGTGCCAGCGTCTTCCTCCGAGGCCGCACCCTCTGATCTGCTGCTGGGGCTGCTAGGTGAGACGGGCGAGGCAATGGAGCATGGTGAGCCGTGCTGCTTGCCTGGCGCCACTTTGACTGGCTGCAGCTGCTGCCATGGTGCCTCCGCTCTGCCATCTCGTGCACCACCTCCTGCTGCCGCTGCCTGGCCCAGCGCTGCTGCTGGCCTCGCATACTCGGTTGCTGCTGCAGCTGCCTGGGTTTCTGCCACCTCCCGCATGCGCTGCAGGTGCGGTGCATGCCGCTGGAATTCCAGCACAGCTGCCACCAAGTCCAAGAAGCCGAAGTCAGGCCACAACACCCAAGTGAACACCAGCAGTGCGTGGCGGCACTGCCAGAGCAGGAAGTCGGACAGGCGTGTCTCACCGCTTGTGCGAACAAGGAGGTCCACTGGTGGGCACCCGCGTGTGTAAAGCTGCGCCTCAAAGGCTGCTGCTGCGGCCAAGCTGCTGTCGTGGATGCCCCCACAACCGGTGCTGCTGCTGCTGTTCAGGTGCGCTGGCTCAGCGGCTAAGCTATCAAGTGCTTGGTGCAGCTCCTCTGATGCCCTGCATCAAAATACAATAGACGCAACAAACTGGTGTTGATTTGATACTGGCATTCACATGACTGGGCAGTTGCCGCCCGTCCCTCAATATACACCCCAGCATGCACAGCCAGTTGCCTATGATGCCCATGGCCAGCTGCTGGTGCAGCTACATCAGCAACCCAACAGCTACATCAGCAGTCCAGCTGCCATGGACAAGCTTGTTAGCCGCCTCCCACGCCTGCCCACTCCAGCCCCCACCCTCACGCACGTGTATGAGAAGCAGAGGTTGAGCACGGCTCTGTCGTGGTGCGCTGTCGCACGCATGATGCGCTCCGCCGCCGCACGCACTGCTGCTGGCGCCAGGCTGAGGTCACCAATCACTCGCACCTGCACGCCATGTCGTACCAATACATCATACTCCTGCACGGCAGCGGTGGGAAGGTGGAGGAGGGGTGAGTTGCACGAGTTTTTAGCTATCCGATGAATGCTGGACTGCGCAACTGTTGTGAAGGAGCGACGGGTGGTGGCAGGCAGCAACACAGCGGAATAAGCGAGATACAGTTGAGGATGGAAGTGAAGGCACATACATATCCATCGCAGCACTGGGGGTGACGTCCGATAAGGAACATGCCAGCATGGCAAGTAAAGGCCAGGGAAGGACTGCATGCCAGCCTTTTTTAATTTGAGTGCTCGCCTGCAGCATGTGTGCCAGCTTTTCCTCAGCCAGCGCCATGAGTGTGCCAACCTCCTCCCCGCTGCGCCGGTAGTTGTCAATAGAGAATGCATAGACGCTCACGCAGCGTACACCCAGTTCCAGGCACCACTCCAGAGCGTCAATGAGGCGGCGGTAGCCGTAAGCATGGCCCTCCACCTTGCGTAGCTGACGTGCCTCGGCGTAGCGCCGATTGCCGTCCAGAATGAAACCAATATGGCGTGGCACAGCACGGCCAGGAGCCGTCAGCACTGCTGCCGCCGCCTGCCGCGCCCAGGCTTCCACACGTCGCCACAGCCAAAATGGAATCAGCATCGCCGCCTTCCTAACTGCTGCTTAGGCTGCAAGCCCTGGGTGCCGTGCTGCACGCTGTTCTTGGGTGTAAGGCGTGGAGGCAGCACGCTGTGGTTGCTCCTGCAACTGGCCACAACTTCGTGAACCACAGGCTGCCGATCAGAGGATATGAAGGGGTTGAGAGCAAAGGAGGCGTCGCAGGTGTTGAGGATCCTTCAATGCCGCTCAGCCTAGAGGCCCAGATCCGCTGCTGTGTGCAAACGCCCAATAATGGGGCACAAGGTGTCTGGTAGCCAGTACAGAGAGGCACCCAGAGGAGGGGACTACGTGGCAGCAGTACGAATACCCTCTCCACTCCCTGGCACCCTTGCCCCTTTCCGTCATTGGGGGTTACTCTGCAGCAGCGTACATGTCACGGATCACTGCTGAAACAAATGCCTCTTCCTGAGCGACCGCCCGCCGTGATCGATTGTGGCACAGGCTTCTTGAAATTTGGGTTGGCAGGTGGGTTTGGACAATTGTTGAATTCCGATGCTCGATCTACTGCCATCCCTGCAGACAGCCGCTCCCGCCACCGCCGCCCCTGTGCTCCCGCTCCCGCTTGCACTGCTCCTGCACCCGATCCCGATCCCGGGCAAACTGTAGGTGACGAAGCCCCCCGGTTTGTTGAACCCACCGTCATTAGCTACAAACAGGCCCCATCGTCAGGCTCCAGCAAGCCGCTGACTGACCTGGACTACAGCATAGGCCATGAAGCGCTGCAGTCAGGGGCAACGGCAGCAGGCGGCTTATGCTACCCAATGAAGGGAGGCCTCATCTCCGACTTTGATGCCTGGTGAGGCGAGACAGGAAGGTTACAAGGAAGTTAAACATATCGACACCTGTTATCAGTCCGCAATGTAGTTGTCTGCACGAATGGCTTACCCGTTCCAACGTTCCGTGCCTGTTGGCAAACCCACACATATCATATTTCTTGTTGTTTATCATAGGGAGAAAATAATGGCTAGCGTGATTTACAAGTACCTCAATATCTTCCCTGAAGACCATGCCTTCATCCTCACAGAGCCGCCCCTCAACACCCCGGAGAACCGCGAGACGACAGCAGAAATCATGTGAGCGCTACAGTGCCTGCGGGCACCAATAGGCTACAAGATAGACCCACAGCATTGCAGGCAAACCACACACACAACCTCTAACCTCGCTTTTTGCACTCTTGGCGCATGCAGGTTTGAGACGTTTGATGCGCCAGGGCTGCACATTGGCGTGCAGGCGGTGCTGGCACTGTACGCCAGCTGGGCAGCTGCAGATCAAAGCACCCGGGTGTGGTGCAGTGCAGTGTTGGACTTTGCTGTGCAGTCGAAGTCTGAATGTTTGGTAGCTGATAAGCCTAAAATATGCCCGCCCTACCTGTCAACAAATTTGCCATTTTCTGCCGTGATGCCTCTCACCATATCAGCCATGGCCTTCTCCGCCAGTTTCGATGTGTATCATATTGAACCAAAACTGCAACAGTCTGCGGCCACTGCAGGATCGTGGCGGCTTGTTAACTGGAGTGGTGGTTGACAGTGGCGATGGCTGCACCCACGTGCTGCCTGTGGTGGATGGCTTTGTGATCCACAGCAGCATACGGTCCTTGCCGCTGGCGGGGCGCGACATCACGCAGCACATACAGCAGCTACTCAGGTGGGAACATGTTGCTGTGGTTTATGATGCCTGATGTGATGATAAAGCAACGCTGGCGCGTGTAACCTGCGTTGCAGCTCCCTTTTAGACCTGAGTGTCGCTGCCTTCTTGCCGACTTGCCTGCCACCTGCCTGCCCATCCGCCTGCCTGCAGAGACCGTAGTGCACCAGTGCCGCCGGATCAGTCGCTGGAGGTAGCGCGTCGCATAAAGGAGAGGCACTGCTACGTCTGTGCAGGTGCCTTCCAGGGTAGCCACCCTGGTGTTCTGCTCCTTTCTTCATGGTGACCATCCTGCATGCACATGTATTGACATTATACATCTCCTTTCCACACCTCCTTGGACTACCCCTGTTCCCGTCTCTTCACACCTTCAAGTAAAGCTGGTTTTCTCATGACACTCTCCTGCCTGCCTACTTTTCCCCACCTCCTCGCTGTCCACAGACCCTGCCAAGGAAGCTGACAAGTATGGGAGTGACCCGGCGAAGCACATGCGGCGTTACGAGGGTGTGAGCCGCACCGGCACGCCCTTTGCTGTGGATGTGTTGCGGGAACGCTTCCTGGGGCCAGAGATATTTTTCTCGCCAGAGACCTACAGCGGCACAGGTGGGTGAGGGGTCACAGGGAGTGCTGCGTGGGGCTGCCTGGCAATGCATGCGTCGGCAGCAGCTCTGCTGCATTCCAAATGCAGCTCCTCAGCATTGATCTTGGCAGGACACTGGATGCACCAGAAGTGCAGGAAGAGCTGATGGCTGCAAACTGCGGCTCTCTCTTTTGTAATAAGTGATCGACTATTGCTTTTGGTAGCCTTTCATTGGCTGATATCGTCCCTGCAGACTTTCGCATGCCGCTGCCTGAAGTGATCGACCAAGTTGTGCAAAGTTGCCCAATCGACACACGGCGAGCACTGTATGGTAAGCAACACAGCGCTGCACACGATGTGGCGCAGCCAGTATAAGCTTTTGATGGGCTGCATGTCCACGAACATTGCGCTCTGCTTCATTGGTGCTTCTTATGCTAGGGACCATCCCACTCATGCCACATCATTGCCTACCTTCAGGCAATATCACGCTCAGCGGCGGCAGCACCATGTTCAAGCATTTTGAGCACCGAATACAGGTGCAGTATCATTCTGTCTTGTTTGGATAGCTATGTAGCCCTGTCTGTCGATGCTGTCTATCCATCAGTATGCCAGCAACATGAGGACTGGAATGGCAGGGCTGTGGCAATGGCGGCATTCTGGTTGCATCGTTTGGCAGCGGTACTTATTGTCGAGGACTCTGCAGCCGGTCCTGCCTTGGCCCCACCCGTATCGTTCAACTATGCGCAGAAAGATTTGAAGCGGGCTGTGGATGGGCGCACTGCGGGAGGCGTCGATGTGAACGTTCGCAGCCACGCCCTCCAACGTTATGCAGTTTGGTGAGTGCTGCCGGAAATGCCCTCGTTTCTACATGCTTGAGGCGATTGTGCACAGACTTGAAGGTAGGAAGAATGGAGGTTGTAGATGCTGTATTCTGTTGGAGTGCTTCCCGATTTTATTCTCATAAACCCTGAGGTTGCCTGGGGATGTGGTGCAGGTATGGAGCCAGCCTGCTGGGCTTGTCAGCAGGCTTTAACAACATAGGTAAGCTGAAAACTGCCTTTTGTGCTAATTTTTTGTTTGCTTCCGCATTTTCTGCACACCCATGACGTCATCTAAGACATCTAGTGCATGTGTCTGGTTGTGAACTTGAAAACGTACCAGCTGTTTGTTCCTGGCTCTTGCTGCAGTTGTGACACGCGAGCAGTACATGGAAAGTGGGCCCAGTGTCATGCGGGGCAATGTGGTGTATCGTGAATGGTGACCCAGATCGGCGGTGGGCACCATAAGCTCCTCGTGCGCTCAGCCGCCTAGTCTGTAGCCTTACGAGCATTGTATTGACCGACAGACTTTGTACCAATACTGTCCTCCGGCCTGACAAGATCACGTCTCTCACAACTATTCAAAGCTTACATTTCGTACTACTCTGCGCTAACAAGCAAATGTGCAAGTTGCACGACTTTGAGGTCGGGCTTGATTTGTTAAGCAACATATGCAGCAAACAGATTGGCTACCGCATCAATGACTACATATGCCAGGGATTCGCAAGCTAGATTGCGGAGGTGCACAAAGGGCTGCCGGCTGCTGAGGTGACAAAAAAGCTGTGCATTGCAAGTGGTGGAGGCAATCAATCAAATGGCTGAAGCGGACTTGTGTGTACAGAGAGGATCTGAAAAAAGTGCAGGCCATGAAATGGTCAGGCCATGAAATGAGGAAACACCGGGCTTGAGGCAACAGGTGAAAGGGAGCCTTTGACTGGGTGTGGGGGCTAGATGGTGGTTCAACTTGTAGTCGAGGGCAAGGCATGTATTCAGTTGGGCTAAGTCCCCTTGGCCTGCTGGGTCATGTACAAGTGCGACTTGCACAGGGGTTGGTGTGTGGTGCAGATTCGTTTCTTCTTATTCGCGCTAATGCAGCAGTTGGCGGTATGCACATGGTGGGCCCGGTGCCCGTTTCGATGTCGATTCATGCATCAGCGCGACACAGGCGCCCTGCCCTGGGGTAATCCTGGCAACACTCAAGGCTTCACTCGCCCTTTTCCGCCTCAGCTGCCACCTCTGCTGCAGCAGCAATGGCTGCCGCCTCAGTGTTGCCCACAAGAGTGAACAGATCATCTTCCGTCGGCTTCCTGAAGGACAGCGTCTTGGTGGTGCTGGCTACCACCTGCGGCACAGAGGTTTGGCAAACAGATGAAGGTTAAAAAGAGCCTGGTACAACCGAGCTGTATGCTAAAAAAGCGCACCGATTGATGGGAGGTTTGGTTCGATTGATCCTGCCAAAATGATACCATGTGTTGGATAGCCACAACCCACCTTCATGCCACATTGCAGGCCCGCCTGCTCAAAGAGGGGCCCCAGAGCAGTGGAGATGTAGTCGCGATAATATGGCTCGTTGAAGTCGCTGCAGCAGGTTACAACCAGGAAAGCGGAGCAGAGCGGGAATTTCAGTGGGCCACGTCAGCTTGTTGATCAATCAATGCATGCGGAAGGGGGAAGCAGTAAAGTAAGGAGCGTCAGATGTCCGTCAAGAACGACGCTGCGAGTACAAAGCAGACTAGCCTCAAACTGCGCCCCCATCCATGCAATTGTGCCGGGACCCAGCCTCTCATCTCACCCAAAGTTGCCCAATGTTGCTTCATGCGCGTCGCGATCACCCAGCTGGCAGCTGTCTGTGAAGATGACGATGCCGCCTGGCTTCACCACGCGTGCCATCTCCACGATGGCCTTCTTTCGCACCTCAGGAGGCAGCTCGTGGAAGAGGTAGCTGCATGTACACGGTACTAGGCTGTCAGCGTGTGCTGCTTGGAGGAGCAGCGCTCAGGGAGGCAAGCAGCACCTTCGCAGGCACAGTAGTAGGACATCAGCATACACGGGCTACAGGCACAGATGGCAACACCTGCGTACATGACACCCTGCTGTAGCTAATGCCGCTGTTATACCAACACGTGAAAACGGTGCTGCGCTGTCCAGACAAGCCGCATGGCTGAGCAGCGACAGCGCGAGCAGCCAGGGTGATGGCTGCTGTAACATGACAGCATGCGATTGCTTCCAGGGTGTGCTGCCAGGATGGGTGGGCCAGCAACTTACATACAGTACACAATGTCCTGGCTGTTGTCTGGCACATCGAGCTTCTCTGCGGCTGTCTGCAAAAATGTTACGCCAGTGCCGTTTGCGCCGCCAAACTGCGCATCTGGTGCACGCTTAGACTTCCAGTACTGCAAAGCAACAAGTGGCAGCAAGTACACGTGGCGCGACTTGGGGTCAGAACAACATCGAGCCACGAGGAGAAGGCAAACAATGTCCAATGCGCCTGCTTGACCTGCATGCATACAAGAATCAAGCAAAACCCAAACGGGTGGCAAATCCAGCCAAGGTTGGCAAACTATCCAGTATATTGTTCGTGCCACCCACGCGCCTGCATGTTGCTGCGGGCCTCAGAGAGGTAGAAGGGCGACAGGTCGCTGACAGTGAGCTGCAGGCTGGGGTAGTTGTCCTTCACAAAGGTGGCAAACCGCCCTGTGCCCGCAGCAATCTCAAGCGCCTGCAGCAGGCGGCGTTTGTGAGGACCGGAATAGCCAGTGAGTCAGGTTGGCAGGCAGGTTGGCAGGCTGGATGCACTGGCAGATTTGCCAGCAATCAAGACGGGGAGAAGCATCGCAGGTTGACACCAGCTGCGGGCAAGGCCCATGCCACGAGCATGAGGCGCTGCCCCAGACTCTGTGCACCCAGGCCAGTTGGTTGGTGGTTCCAAGCTGTGCCAACTGATGGCAGCATAGACGTGAACGTACCTTGAGCTGTGATGCATTCTTGCCTTCCATGAACTCACGCAGCGGCACCAGCGTGGAGCGCTGCATTGCATCCTGCAAGAACAAGCACCACCGAGCCACTAGACTGATCAGCCCTAGGTACCAATGTCAAAAGCAAGCTGCTGCGGAATGACAGTTTGCACCAGTCGTGCACATTCAAACTGTTGTTGCAGGGCTTTATCTAACACACAGTGATGCCCAGCGCACCTGGCGGCCCAGAAACAGCGTTTCTGTGGAGGTCTCATACACCTTGGCTGCAAGCAAACCACCGGTGGCAAAGGCGGTGGCCAACTCGAACCATTCAATAACGGGTGTAAGATAGGGCCCAACAGTGAGCTCAATCGTCACTGAGTGCTGTTGGCGGGCTGCTATGGCAGCTTTGCAGATTGGGCCAAGGGAAACATTGCCTCAGAGCAACGATACGTTGCAGTACTGTCATGTGCTCACCAGATTTGGAAGAAAGCCAGCCATCTGTCTGGTAGTGGAAGGCTGCAGAAGCGGATGAAAAGCGTGTTTTACATTGATAATCATACAAACTCGATCAAGGGCTTCGACCCTCCTCACGCAAAGATCTTGGGCTGCTCACACACACACAGAACCTGTCCATGCTGCTCACACATTATGTCACTCACTGTTTTGGTAGTAGTCGGGCAGCAGGCCCGACTTGAGCCACACCTGCTCTGGCTGGCCAGCATCCCTGCAGAGCACCCGACCAAGTGCTCAGGCAGGGTTTGTGTGCCAGCCAGGCAGGTTGGCGAACAGCATGAAGCAACAGCTTCGCAGCTCTAGCAAGAAGCTTGAGGCACAGCAGCACTTACACCAGGGATAATCCTTTTTATTATTATTATTAGTATCATTATTATTATTTAGGGTTTTAAAGATAGGGCGGGAGCTGAACAGGGCTTAGCAAGCAGCAGCAGCAGCAGCGAAAGGAGCACGTGTCTGTTGCGCCAGTTAGCGGCAGGAGCATCAGCAGGGGCAGTGCCTACCGTCGCCGCAGTGTGTCTGTGGCCTCAGCCAGGAAGGTGGAGGCACGCTGCAGGATGAAGAGTGGGTTCATCTGGCGGTGGGTGGGCGTGGTCATATCCCACGGCATGACGTACTTGCCTGCATATTAGATGGAAGATGTGGGGTTGGGGCCCTTGCCTGGTTTTGCAATTGTTGTTTTTCTTGCAGCAGGTTGGCTGGCTTAATGTTGCTGTCTGCTAGCTGCCCTCCTACAGCAAGACCTCTTCCACTATTGCAGCAAGGCCCACAAGCGTTAACGCAGCTGCTGTGGCTTCCACAGGCATCATGTTTTCTGCTGTCTACGAGCGCTCACCCTCTTTGATGTTCTCAAAATCCTGCAAACAGCAGGGGCCATGAATGAATCCAATACAATGCAATGCGTTGTGAAAAATCTATGAAATTTTGCACAGGGTTGACATTCCCGATGTGGCAGGGGGGAGAACAGTTTTGATTCAAGGCAGCCATGTGACAACACACTAGGCGTTGTCCTAGCAGCCTGACCTGGTAGTAAGTCAACAAGGCCTCAGTCAACGGTCCAGACCAGCCGCGCCTGCATTGGGGGTAATGAAATGTTTCATGTTGCTGGTTGCTGTAACTTCAGATGCTGCAAGTGTTTGCAGTTGACTGATGGCTGTTGTTTTTGCAAAATCTGCTAAACAGCACACTTAAGCTGGCTTGAAATTACCCCAGCAAGCTTGCCTGAACATGTTTTCAAGGCGGGTCAGGGCCTGGGACTGGGTGTTGCCACCAATAGCCTGGCGGCTTGCTAGCAGGCCCGCCAGGCCCTGGATCATGAAGAAGCCACTGCGGGTAAGGTGGTATGCCCTGCAAGGAAGGCCGGGCAGCAATAACATGCTGGCATTGTTGGAAGCTGCTTACAACACAAGGCGCACGCAAATATAGATGTTATGCACAGCACAATCAAGCTTATGTTGTTGTGCATAGCAGAATCAAGCCTGAGCAATGCAGGTGTAGCCCGCAGTACAAGTGTGGTGCTGCATGCTTCAGGCAGATGCCAACTACCAGTTACCAATAGCGAGCCGCCTCAGTGCTGCCTAGGATGCCAGCAGTACTAACTGCGTTGGTCAAGGTTTCAGTGAATGCCCTGATCCGATCTGCACACCAAGGGCATCAATATATTCAAAGGAGCAGGGCAAATAGTAGCATACACATTGTGGCGCTGTCACATGGTGCCTCACAGGTAGTTGTTTGCCACGTTGCTTCAGGGTCGGCTGATGCAGCCATGAACATATCCCATCACTCAAACACACAACCACACCTGGCACTGGCGCTGCCTCATCGTCGATGCCCTCCAGCCACTTGCTTGGATAAAATGCTTTCCACATGTCCACGCTCCAGTGCTGCACAAGGCGTTGAGACCAATCCAAGGAGCAGGGGCTGGACTATCAACAAAGAACTTTGTTAATGACAGCCCTTACAGCGAGGCACCAGCACGACATCAGTGGTGAGCCTCAAATGGCGCGAAACACACCAACCATATCTCTGAGTCCAAGTTTGAAAACAACGGGCTCCCAATGTGTCTAGCGTTGGCCCCCCAGAAATGGGAGCCAGACTCACCAGTTGGAAGCGTTCGCGATCATCATCGCCAGGCTTGACAGGCAACTTTGGTGCGGTGGCATTTGCAGCTGATGCAGTGGCATCACCATTAGCTGCAACACTGGTACTTTTCTGCCGCATGCGTGTGTCCTCTTGTGTCACCACCTGTTCCAGCATGGCCCTCACTGGCATCAACCGGCGGAAGCCTGTGTGCTGTGTGCGGTTGACGCTGCATGTGCGGCGGAAGCTGCCAGGGAGGGCCCGGGTGCTGCCCGTCATGGTCCTTAGCACGCTCATCTGCAAGAAGCACGGCGAGGAGCAGAGCACAAGAACCCTCTGGAAAGGTCTGAGCAGCCTTGTCAGCCAGTGTTCCACCGCTGCACTGCACCGCTGGCCGCAGAGCGCCGGCGAAAACCACCAGGTGCACCAGTCAGGGCCACGGGTGTGACCCCGTCAAGGAAGATGCGCACCAGTGTGCTTGTTTCCAATGCCTTGGGGGGGATCCTGAGACCACGCACCTCGCGAACTCCCGACGTCTGCATGGAAGTCTTCGGGCTGGCCCGCGCGCGATGGCGTAGGTAAGTAGCCGACAAGTGCTTGTAGAAAACGACGGATAATTGCGCATGGGGGCTAAACGAGTTGGCACCTTGGCGCCCTGCTGAGGTGGACAGCTAGCTGGACAAAGCAATCTCTCAAGCCTTTGGCATGTCTTGCCTGCCTCACAAGTATAGCTACGGTATTTAGATAAGTTTCAAGCTGCCGCACACATCGGCGGTATCATGGTGGCATTCCTGAGACTGCATCTGAACAGCAGTGGCGCTGGCGGGTGGCCAACAGGCGAGCATCCGACTGGCCGTTACTCAGTGGTCCACATCGTCTGCACCAGGAAAGGATTCCCGAGAACCTGTTGAGGTGTGCATCTTTATCTGAAACTGATGGTGTATGGTACACCAGGTCAAATCGCTTGCGTCAGAAGCTGGTAGCTCCCAAAGGCGGTCTTTTCAGCCCCGCAGCATAGCAATGCGGCGCTGTGCTGATGCGGCATGGCTGCAGTATCAGTAGAACTCCCCTGAGCCATGCAACAGTCCAGCTAGGCAAACTTCCACTTCCAGTATGGAGCTATGGAGTTTTCTTACTGCACCAAAGGTAGCTCCGGTGCCCTTCAATTCCCAGCACCGGGCGCTGGTCCACCCGGCAGCTAAGTTGATGTTACACATGAGGTGGCCACTGCCGTTCTTGAGCCGCGCCAGTGGACAGGAGGCAGGAGGGGTTTCATGCATTGAAAGACTGGTGATAATGTCAACAAAAGGTTCGTCAAAGCAAATGATGATGTCAAAACGTTAAAGCAAGGGGCATGCGAGTATCATTTGGGTTCCTGGTCACAGCGGTTTGTCCAATCCTGAGAAGCAGCAGATCCTTCACTGCAATCACATCATATTGCACGGTTGGCCTGAGCTGCATCGTGTGTGGCGGCTGCCTCACGCTGTGCTGCAGCCAGCTGCAGCTCGTGCACCTGTTGGTGCAGGTCGGCAATCACTCTATCCTTCTCTACAAGCTGCCTCTGAAGCTGTGCCAACAGATCTGATGGCGTGCTGTGTCCGCTAGCGCCGCTCATGGCAGCCGCGTCCGCGGTTGCAGCGGCAACAGGCGACATTGGGCTTGCGCTGCGCCCCTCCCCTGCCCTGCATACACCAGTTCGGAGGCAAGTTCACCAGTTCAACAAATCGCAGGATTGCATGCAGCGCGTCCTGACAAAAGACAGGGGCTCATGTCCTGGCTTGCTCTGTGATTACAAGGGAGACAAACCAGGAGGCCTCCTACACTAAGGGCCGGGGCAAAGCATGCATGCAGGCTCACCCAGTGACCATGTCCAGGGCCGTTGCCATCCATCCGGGCGGGGAGCTTGGACTAGTGCCCAACATCTCCTCATCTGCAGTATCTCGCCCCTCTTCAATCCCAATGTGCCTGCCGAGAGTGGTTGGGCAGGCATGCAGCAGTTGGTGAAGTGCCCCTGATGAAACATGAGGTGAATCAAGAAGTCATCAAGGGCATGGCAGCTGCTTCGGAGCACAGAACAGCGCGGCAATAGATCAGCAGGGGCAGCAGCAGGCACGGCTGCAGGCAAACGGCGCAGCGCCAGCTGCAGGTGGACCAGCAAAGCCGCACTTGTAAGGAACCACCAGGCAGGGGCAAGGCGCGTGGTCGATTAAGAAGCTGGACACGCCGCCGCCACTGCAGGGCACCAGGAACTTGGCATCTTTGGTGACTTCCATAGAATCGTTTGTGGGAGTAAAGGGATGATTATTGAAGGCATTAACACGCTGTTGCTGGGTGTTGACGTGCCCACCATTGCCCTTGGTCGGTCATTGCACATGCTGTATTCTTGGGAATCCAAACCCAGTCACCCAGTCCTACCCAAGTTTTTTGCGGATCTTGCCGCCGCTGCGCGAGCCAATCATGAGCAACTCAATGTCCTCGCTCTCACAGAAGCTGGTTAGCGCATTCTTTGGATCGCCCTGCAGGAGAGG
This sequence comes from Ettlia oleoabundans, assembly GCA_019693395.1. Classification (NCBI taxonomy): domain Eukaryota; kingdom Viridiplantae; phylum Chlorophyta; class Chlorophyceae; order Chlamydomonadales; genus Ettlia; species Ettlia oleoabundans. The sequence continues at coordinate 49,824 of JAAMXP010000952.1, read as the reverse complement.
ACAGCAGGATCCACCCGGTAAGAGGGGCCGTACAATGTCAATCCTCGTGAACTGTAATAACCTCGGGAAGGGAAAGCCCTAGGCAAGTTAAAGCAGGACTACTGTGCAAAGATGCGCTCTCTGCATCGCGTGGCTCATGGCAGGAGCGCTGCTGGCCTACCACATTCAACCCCCTGCAGCAAATCCAACTTTCCTCTAAGGCGTACATCACCCCCATAATGCATACCCCACCCCAACAGCCTCAACACCTATGAGAAACATGTAGGGCTGCAAGTACCTGCAGCACCACGTTCAGGTGCACGTTGTATCCTGCCAGTTCCGCAGCCCCAAATTCGATGCTGTTGTCGCGCGTAACCTCATCGAAAGAATCCGCCTTCTGCATCGTCATTGCCCGCATCAGCCGCATCGTCTGATGAACCACCTGAAAAAAAAGAGGGCAGGATGGGGCTAAGGGGGGTGGAGAGGCTTAAATGGGAGGAGCGTGGGGCAAGTGATTGCAGACCCACAACGTGCCATAGGAACGCCGAATACAGGCCCTAGCATGCGCCTTGGCAAACTTGAGGCAAGGGCTTCAGGAATAGAGAAATGGAAGGCAGAGCCAAACAGGCGTGTTACATATGGCCGGTGGCACCCTGGACATAGTAACATGAACAGAAAGCAGCATGGGCAACAGCCACGCACCGGGTTCTTGTCCGGGAACACGTGGCAGATGTAGATTGTGTCGTTGCGGGACAGCACCTTGTCCTTGGCAAACTGAATGAGGCCACGCCCCATTGCAAAGCTGGTGTAGGTGATCGCAATGCGCCGCCCAGTCATGGCCGCTGTGCGTGGGCAACCGGGCGAAGTACGGCTACACGGCACGTTGGAGCGGCGGCATGCATGGCACGACTGCTTTATGACTTCGAAGCTGGCGAGCGCGCACGCCAGGCAACCTGGGAGCATATCTCACCACGCACTACCACCAACCTGGATCAGTCAGCCAGCCTAAGCTATTGGCGTACCTTAGATAGCCTTCCTGTGCCGCCACCTCTGCCCCTGGAGCTCCTAGCGAAGCTGGCGCGCTGCTGGCGCTGCTGCCCAGGTTTGAACTGATCTTCATGCGTGCATTGGCCACGGCAGAGGAGCGGATGATTAGGAAGGGGCAGCTGACGTTCTGCTTCACCCACTCGCTCACTGCAGGCAGCAAGTTGGGAGCAAACACGGGAGCTCGCTGGTGATTGCAACCTGTATTGTGGTCCTGAGGTGCGTGGGGTTTGAACCTGAGGTGGATGGCATGCAAATGCCTTCTAGCACCATAGGCTCCACAGGGCAGAACTTCAATGAGCTCGCATTTGGATAGACACATGTGCACACATGACAGCATCTTGCAAGCACAGTTGAAGTCCGCTTGATGCCGCTGAAGAGGCGCACCTGACGTCAGCTTGAGGACATTGGAGGGCCAGTGCTCGCCCACAATCAGAATGTCAATGGCGTTCTTTTCCAACCAGGCACGCAGGGAGGACTTGGCCCCGCCCTCTAGCCGCACCACAGTGCAAGGGTAGTGGGCAACAGCAGTCTCCAGGTCAGGGATGAGCGGCCCACCCATCTTCCACTTGTTGCCCTCATCATCCTTGCCGGCCTGCGATCCACCGGTTAACGCAGGTGGGCCAATATGCTAGCGCAGGGGTGCACAGTCAAATGCCTCATTGCAACAGGCCAAATGGCTTCACACTGGTCACGTGCCCACGGCAGGCAGCAGCTACAGCAACCTCGAGCCTAGCAGGTATTGTAACCCACCCAGCTGCCTGGCGCCTGTCCCCCAATGAAGATTGCAAACCCTTACCCCACTTTGCACACACCTTGACAATGAACAGCTGCTCAGAGGGGTCCAGCATCGTGCAACCGTCCTTCTCAATGCGCTGCATAAATAAGCGTCTAAGAGGAGGGGCGGTTAGCAATCTTGTAGCAACTTCCGCGACAACATTTACAGCAGGAGGACACCCAAACTGAAGGCTGCCTGGCGGTCAGGTCTTACCCTTAAGATGTATTGCTTCATGAACGTCCACGCAAAGAAGGAACTTGCGTGCCCCCAAGTGTGGACGATGAGAGCCAAACGGCGGGTGGGCATTGTCGCTCCCGCTTGTGCTGGGACGTTTGGGGATGCATGGCTGCAGAGCACGAGAGTCAGAACAACAGGTTGCATGTCCCCACAGCCCCTTACCCGTTCCATAGCCGAGCTGCAAGTCAGCAACCCGCTAGGGCTTGGCGCGGCTGACGCCCCAGCAGCTGACGCCAACCTCTGCTCCCCCACCCTTGGGGCTGTCGCCCGGCCATGTTCCCGCTATCCAAGTCGGTGCCAGTTTGCGAACAGAATGCGTTCCTGTGCAAAGAGAGCGACATACGACTCCGCGACTCCCCACCTCTCTTGGCCGGCGGCCATGGCTGAGTTTTTCTGTTATACACGAACTACAGCTTCCAAAAAAAACCAGCGTCGATGTCTCCGTCAATCAAGCATCTCAAGGGGGGAGGTTCCGGCGCTTCGTGTGGAGGACGCAAGAGCGAGGGAGTAGTATGTTTGAAACTGACAGTAGAACCCTACACGTCTTGCCGGACAGCAGACAGAGGTGTAGGCAAATGCCGCGGCGGGAGCGGTACGGCGTTACTGCGAACAATCACAAGCGACCTGCCACAGCACTTAAGGACCAGTGCTCAGAAACACAGGCAGTTGGGAGGAACATCAGCGAATCAAAGTATTGATCGAGCTTCCCGTGGACACTCACTGCAAACCAAAGCTAGTCTATCACGGCGGTCTGTTACCGTATCGTCCGCCTCTCAGATGCAGTCACCATCCTGCCTGTGTTTTTGCATCTAGTATTTTGCCGAATTGATTAATACTCAAGGTGCAAATAACGTACGCATAAGGATGCGGGCAGGGCCCTATTCAAGCTGCCGCCCACGATGGGCGGCGAGCGATGTGCTGGCGACAGCATGGCATGTTCTTCTCTTCTACTGAGCGCCCAAACTTCTGCCGTGCTTGCCTTTCCTCGTATTCACTTCAGCATTTAAAAGTCTGCGCCCGACATGGTTGTGGGGACCTTGTTGGCCTCTCTGCCCGCGATGCCGCCCGTGGTGCAGTGTCACGGAAGCGTGCAGCGGTTGCAGATGATTACAAATTTACGGATAATTAATAGAGCCCCGCCAGCGGCAGTTGCGCACCCACATGTCAGCTTCACAGCCTTTGTGCCGGGTGCCAGTTTGCAGGCGCCGCAGCGACACTTCGGTGGGCGTTGCCACGCGGCGCAGCAGCTGCAAGCCGTGGACTACGGCCATGGTGCTGCCAGTGCTGCCGCCGCCAGCTGCTGTACTCGGCGGCGGATCAAGCCAGGGGAGGTTCACATCTGGTGGCTGGACCCTGCAAAAGTAAGCTATGATATACAATTTGAGGCCAACGCTGCACTCTGCTGTTGTGAGCCTGCATCCCTCCACACCACATCCTGGGGCAGGGCCTGCTGAGCACCAAAGTGCACCGGGCAGGACTTGCTGCTGGCGCCCTTACCAACACCGCCCTGGGCCTGATGACTGGTTCCCTTTACCTTCCTGCAGTATGAGAGCGACGCAGATCTGCAGCGTTGCAGTGATCTGCTGACAGAGGAGGAACTGCACGACTGCAGCACCTCCAGTGAGGCGGCGGTGCGACGGGAGCGGCTGCTGGCACGGGCGCTCGTCCGGTGCGTGCCCCCATCCTCCTACCTGCCACCTGACACCCAGCTATGTCATGCACCTCTTTCACTCAATCAACACGCTCCCCCTTTGGGCTGTAGATGGTCAAGCTGCCCCGCTTAGACTGCCATATTCCTGACAACAAAAGTGGTCGCTCTTCACTTTGCGACTGCTTGCAGGTCTGTGCTGGCTGGCTATCTACCCAATGGCACCCACCCGCGTACGCTGTTGTTTGAGAGAAGCCGCCACGGCAAACCAAGCTTGCTACGGCCATGCTCTGCCCACAATGGGCACACGCTGCGCTTCAACTTAACCCACACCACCACCTTAATTGGCCTGGCAGTGACAGGTGCGAGGGTGGCTCATCACATGTGCAGTGGTGTGAAGCTGTGGTTTCCATTCAACTTGGTGTTTCACCAGTGGTACTCCTTGACTATGTCAGTTATTAAGTCCCATGTTTGCTCGTCAACGTCCCACCTGCAGTGGAGGGCTTGGTGGGACTGGATGTGGAGGGCATCGAGCGGCGCACACGGCGTGACCCGCTGCGGCTGGCTCAGCGCCGCTTCTCTGATCTAGAGATAGCAGACCTGCAGAGTGGGTGATTGCGCACGCCTCGCTTGCTTGTGTCCATCGTTTGCACAAGTTCCTGTTCTGTTGCTGTTGGGATCAAGGACAGTGGGCCATCAGGCAGTCCGTCCACCCATCCGCCAATCCAAGGTATCTTTACCCTCAATTGCCTGCTTCACTGCTGTGCGCACTGCGCGCTGCTGCATGCAGCCTGCCCAGACGAGGACAGCAGGGCGGCTCACTTCCTGCAGCTGTGGACCTTGAAGGAGGCGTATGTCAAGGCGCTGGGGCGCGGCATCAGCGCTCCACCCGGCTTGCGCAGCTTCAGCTTCCAGCTGACCAGTCAAGCAGAGCAGCAGCAACAGCAGCAACAGCAGCCGCAGCAACAGCAGCAGCGGCATGGCCAGCAGCAATACTTGCAGGCGTCAGAGAAGGATTTCAGCAGCAGCAGCGGTGCCAGCTGCAATATAAAGTTCTCAACAATGGCCTCCGACTTGCGGCGCTGGGAATTTGTGCTGCTGCAGCCTGCTCCTGGTCACATGGCAGCCTTGTGTGTGGAGCGGCGCAGCGGCACTGGAAGGGGCATTGGGCAACTGGCAGAGCATCAGCCGCCAGAGCAGTTGCATGTGCTACACATTGATGCTGCAACAGCGCTAGATGGCGGTGATGGCGAAACAATGGAGCCACAACTTTTGGCACAAGGCTCATATCCATAATTGGCACTGCCGTTTGTGAATGTGGGTAGTAACAGCGAGTTGCAGGCATTGACAAACATGCCTTCAATGCCTTTCTGCTGCTCAGAAGGAAGGTTAAGCGCGGGTTGCATGATTCACATGTAGGCAACTAGACACATGATGGCAAAATAATGCTAGAACAATTTGCAGTGCAGTGGGCAGAAGGCTACAGTCATAAGCAGCGGATTGTGTCAACGCAGTCGAATGAAATAAAAGCAGTAAGGGCTGTACCTATCTTGTAGCAGTCAGGGCGTCTTGGCCATTTTGTTGCTGTCACTGCTGCTACCGCTGCTGTTCCCTCCGCTGTTATGTGCATCAAAGCTGACTTTCACTAGCTCACCCGCCTGTGTGAGCACCGGGTAAAGCTCTTCGTAGAGCGTCCACAGCAGCGCTGTCTGCAGCGTGCGCTTCACTATACGGGGGGCGGCACCCGACATCAGCCCCCGCATGCCTTGCTGCGCCACAATTTGCCTGAAAATGCCAAGCGTGGTGCTGGGCGGCATGGCAGCCGCAGTCGCCCCTGCTGCGGCGGCAGCCCCGCCCGTAACAACGCCCACAGTGGCTAGATTCAGCTGCATGCGCGTGCGGATGACATCAGCTGGTTGCGTCAGCACCGTGGCTGCAACTGCTGCCACTGTGCCAGACACAAAATTTACGCCCATGCTCGGCATCTCTGTTGCCTTCAGCTTGTCCTGCAACATGACAGGATAAAGACAATAGGCAGGAGATGCAACATGATCGTGGGGTGGGACAAAGTAATGGAGCGCCCGGGGCCCAGCCATGCAGGGTTCTCAACCCTTCCTTCTCCCCCCCCGGTGCCTTAAACGTACTAGCGGTACCCACCCTTCGTGCAGCCAGCACCCACCTGAAGGCGGGTGTAAAACATGTAGTATAGGGCGGAGAAAGGGGCCTGGCTGAGAGCAGTAGGGCCCAGCCCCGCATACATGCCCCGCAGCCCCTCAGTGCGCCAGATGGTGGTGAGGGCGTGCAGGGTGCCGGTGTATGCATGCGCCCCTGCCCCTGAGTATTCCATACGCGTCTTGATGATGGTGAAGGGGCAGGCGACCACGGCCGCTAGCGTGCGTGAGAGGCCACCTGCGGATGGCATGAGATGATGGATTTGTAACGTGGATGGGCTGCTCATCATGCGGGCACCTCTCGCCCAGACATAATGCGAGAATAACTATCAATCTAGCAGGCACCTGCTTACTTGATTACAACATATTGTATCCGATCTTCACATGCTGGCCAACCTGCCCAGCACTTGCATGTGCCTACCTGTAACCATCGCGCCCATAGCACTCATGCCCAGGCTGCCATCGCGCTGCTGGTGTTCAAACATCGGCTTGATGGTCTCCAAGAAGAAGAAATGCAGGCCGGCCCCCAGCCCCAGACGAATTACTGTGGGCTGTGTGCCCTTCCAGAGCGTGCGAATGCCCCCCTGCAGGCAGCCAACCTCACATGCGGCGGAACAAGCCAGGCGTTGCTGTCAAAATGCTGCCAGCAAGCAAGTAGTGAGAACCATGCAGACCGGACATACATGTGGTGTCATGTTAGGTGCCAGAAGTGCTGAATGTCAGCGGCAATATACTTGGTGCACCATTAGCCACTTTTGAATGGGGAGGGCTCACTGGAGATGGCAGCCAAAGCGGGAAAGGCAGCCCTTGAGCGGCCGGCGACTCACCTGCGCCACAATTGTATGCATGGTCTGCAGCGTGCTCCTCACCACGCCATGTGCCATGTCAGCCTGCATGCGTGTGCGGATTACATCCAGCGGCTGCACGCAGGCTGACACGAGCGCTCCTGACAGCGAGCCAGACACAACCGAGGCCGCCTTGCTCTTGGACTTGGGCTTGCTGGGCGCCACTGCCTGCGCTGCTGCTGCTGCTGCCATCTGGTTTGGCAGTGTTGAAGCTCAACGGCGCGTGTAAGAGTTAACCTGAGCAACTAGTTTTTCTTCCTGCTCTCCCTGGCCCAAATGCTGTAATGTGATGACGGCAACGTGCAGCCAACAGTGGTCCCCGTCCTGCCGCCACTGCCGCTGCCGCTGCGGCTAACTGGCTGACGCGAGCTGCAGGCGATGTCTGGCCCTCTGCTGCGGTTTCGATTGAAGACTTTCATGCAATGAGCGCATTCACTGTGGTAGCTTTGCAGTAAGGCTTGAGATGTGAGGCCGCTTGCCAAATAACCGGCGAAACAGGGCAGTGGAGTACCACTAGAGAATGAAGGGATGCAATGCGGCAAGCACGCGTTCGGCTGCAGGCCTGGCAACGCTGCTGGCATCATGTGGACTGCCTGCTGAGTCCTTGTTGGCAGCATAGTTGCAAGCGGTGCAATTTGACCGCTTCGCGTGATCGCCACCGTCCTGAAGCATGTACGGTTTGGTTCCATTGGTCTTCCTCACAACAGCGAGTCTGCAGTGCCTGTGATGTCTGCCAGACAGAGAAACATCAGAAAGAAGTCTTCTCTTGTCAGCTTTGATGCTGACGACGAGGATGAACAGGAGGGCGGCAGCATAGCGCTGCCCCCCGCCGCCAAAGCTGCCCAGGCTGCACGGGACAGGCAGCGTAAGACGGAAAAGAAGACGTTGTTGAGTTTTGATGATGATGCCGGTGGAGATGGCGGCTCATTGTCCGCCAAGCCCAAGTCCAACAAGCTCAAGGGCAGCCTGCGGGCACCCGGCGCCGCAGCAGCGGCGCCAGCCGCAGATGAGCGTGCACAGCGCGTCTACACCCAAATGCCTGGCGCAGGTGGTTGCAGTGGAGCACTCTTGCAAACAGACTACTTTTTGTTGGTGATGAGATGGCGTTTTTGTTGCACGCAGATGGCGCCTGAGTGCTGCCTGCCCTTTTTACTTTGCCACTAACGCGGCACTTTGTCACTCACCCCCCTCCTACTGCGCTGACTAGTTGCAGGCGAGTACACAGCAGAGAGGGTAAAGGAGCTCCAGCAGAACGCACGTAGCCTGCCCGCCAGCAGCAAATCCGGCAGCGGCCCAGCACCCGCCTTCAAGCTGTCCGGCAGCTTCAAACCCGCAGCTCCCCCCAAAGACGATCGCTTCCAGTACAATATCAGCGCAGCAGGTGTGGTGCGGGCCACGTCCGATGACGTGTCCCTGCAGCGGCCCAGCGCACGGAGCCGCGGCAGCAGCGGCGGCGACATGCTGCTGCCGCCGCCTGCTGAGCCACCGCCGCCCACTGCTGGCGCACCCCCGCTGCCGCCAGGCCAGCAGGGTGTGCCACCGGCAGCACGGGCCGCAGAGGACGAAGGGGAGGAGCCAGACATCCCAGATGAGGAGATGATTGCATGGGCAAAGGCCAAGCGGGAGCGCCTACGTGGCGCCCACCTTGCACCGGACTACATCCCCACTGCGTCTGCACCGCCTGGGCTCAACAGGTGGGTGTCACTGATCAGTCCTTCCGTGAAGTGTGCACATTGGGCAGCTGCGATTGCCAGGAAGATGGCCTGCATTACCAAGCGCATATTTTTGAAACATTGATCTTTGTCGCTTCTGGGTCGTGGAGCCGTTGTTCCAGCTGTTCTGATGTGGCTGCCTTTTGCTACCACGCACTGTCGAGATTGCTGGTGGGAATGCATGACTGGCTTGTGTGTTGCATAATTTTGGTTCCTCCACGTTCTCCACATCTTGCAGGCTGCGCGACAAGAAGAGAGCAGAGGAGAATCTTGTGGGGGCAGGCAGCGGGTCGGATACAGAGGGCGAAGCAGAGGAACAGTTGCGCATGAAGTTTATGGGGGCTCCACCGCCCCCGCCTGGGCGTGGCGGCATTGCCAGGGGTAGCGCGAGCGCTGCAGCGCCAGCTCCCAGACCTGCAGAGGATGATGGGGAGGAGGACGAGGAGTGGGCACAGGAGCAAATCCGCAAGGGCATGGGTGGCCTGGCAGCACTTGGTAAGGGCACAACAGGCAGCCGCCCTGGATCATCCACAGCATTAGCGGAAGAGGGAACGCAAGCGGCTGGTGCAGGAGGCAGGTCAGCAGCAGCGGCAGCGCTTGCAGCAGGCGGCTCGCAGCATGCAGCCATTCAGGCAGCTGCAGCAGAGGTGCTGAGCACGCTTCAGGCGGGGCTGCAGAGGCTGCGGATGTCGCGAAGCCAGGCAGACAAGAACCTAGAAAGGACGTCGCACAACCTACAGGTCAGCTTTTCACTGTTATTTGATGCGCTTGTTGGCAAGGCTGGCTGGCTGATCAACAGCCTGTTGTGTTAGACGCCGACTCGCAACCTTTTGTCAAGCAGCTTGCCCGTCTATCCAGGAGCTTTGTGTTTACATTTTCACATTACACACATGAACCGAACTTCTTGTGTACTGCAGAACTCGCTGGAAGCCATCACCCGCATGGAATCCGAGTTGCAGGCGGCCTCCAGCAAGTATGTGTATGTGCAGGGCCTCAAGGCGTACGTAGCGGACCTGTGCAACATGCTGCAGGTGGGTGGAACATGCAGCTCTGGCACAAAGGGGGTAGGGAGAGGGTGGCTGGCTGGGAAGCAGGGCCCGGTCACGGCGCTGGGTCTAGGTCAGCAGCTGTGAAGGGATGGCTTGCGCAGAACAAGATAGCTGCCTTTTTCCGTGGCTGGACCAATATAAGCATCAGCGTTGGACACAGGCAAGCTCGTGGTTGTGTAGGTGCCGCCTTCGGGCGATAAAGCCTCTCCTTATCTGGCTGCACATTAATTGTGCCGCCAGACTGTTGCCTGTCTCTTTTTAGCTCACTTGAGAGGTGATTAAATGTTAGCAGATTTTGGTTTTGAGTCGTTCTCCCTGATTGCCCAGCCTGACGTGTACTTTATGCTATTTTTCCTCCCCTTGTGTTGGGCAGGACAAGTCGCCTCTTGTTGAGGAGCTTGAAGATGCATTGTTGAATCTGTGTGAGGGACGGGCGGCAGCCGTGGATCGTCAGCGAAGTGCGGGAGACACGGAGGAGCGCCCCCCTGCTGAGGCTGCTGTGGCTGCAGCCATGGCGGTGCTGTCGCGCGGTGGCGCGGCAAGCGCTGCAGCCGCTGCAGCAGAGGCGGCTGCTGCGGCAGCTGAGGAGAAGCTGCTGGGTCTGGACCTTCCGGTTGAGCTGGATGAGTTTGGGCGAGATATGAACGCCGAGAAAAAAGCGGAGCTGGCTGACAGAGCCAAGCAGCGTCGGCTTCGCCTGGAAGCTCTGGAGCGCCAGCTGGACCAGCAGCAGGCGACAGCTGGCAGCAGACCAGCAGCAGCTGGAGGCGCAGCACTGCCGCCTGCCGAGCCTCGTTTCGGCGAGGATACGACCGATGAGTCGGAGGGCGAGGTGGCGCACTTTCGCGCGCGGCAGGCAGAGGTGCAGGAGGCGGCTGATGCAGGTGCGCTTTGCGGGAACCACCCTAGATTGGAAAGTTGTGTGCGCGGCTTGCGTGGCTAAACCGTAGTTGCATGTCACTTTGCAATGTTGTTGCTTGCGTGGTCCCGTTTGCTCGAGCCTGCCATGTCCACCGTGGAATATGCGCTTGGGCTCTGACCTTGCATTGAGCTCCTGTTTTTCCTTCCCTTCCTCGTCTGCCGTAGTTTTCCGCGATGCCGATGACGAGTTTGGCAGCCTAGCAGCAGTGAAGCGGCGGCTTGAGGAGTGGAAGGCACGGCAGGCGGGCGCCTACCGGGACGCCTATGTCTCTATGTCGGCCCCCGCCCTCTTTGCGCCCTTTGTGCGGCTGGAGCTGCTCAAATGGCGCCCGCTGCATGGTGGTCAAACAGGTGGGTGGTGACAGGGGTGACTGGCAGGTGGTTGATTGTGCAGGTGGCTGTGGCGTGACACCATGATTTCACAGGCTGGTGTGTGGGTGGGACGCTGGTGTCAAAGACAACTAGGGAGGTAGGCAGCATGGCCCTGGCTGCCTTGAGTTAGGATCCAGGTGGCGCGATCCTTTGCAGAGCTTGTGTGTCCGTTACCACCTGGCACCAAAAGGTGGACTACTTGTTGCCTTGCCATGCATGGTCTCGGCTGCTTCTGCCACTGCTTCAGGCTTTGATTCACATCAGTGGTACCAGCAGCTGTTTGACTATGGCATGCCGGAGGACCCTTCTGCCCTTGATCCAAATGACCCAGATGCCAACCTGGTGCCGCAGCTTGTTATGGTGCGCATGTGCACTGTGCTACCACAGAGAGTGTTTATTCTGGGCAGTGTGGTTCATGGCAGGGCAAGCCAACTTGCTGCACATCATCTGCCAGCCCTTTCGGCAGCTGTTTCAGGACAGGTGTTTGTGGCAAGGACGTTCGACAGTCATTTCCGCTACAAAGGATCCTTTGCGGACGCTTCTTGCCTGCAATTATCCCTGATGCTGCTTCTAGCCGAGAACTGTTTTGCTCCAGCATCACTGTTTCGACTGCCACAATGCCCGCAGAAGCTGGTGCTCCCGCTGGCCAAGCAGCTGCTGGCGGGTGTGTGGAGCCCCTACAGCCGGCGGCAAAGCCGAGCGGCTGCTGCGATGCTTGCTGACTTGCTGGTGTACGTGCCTGCAGAGGAGGAGGCGCTGCAGGTGGGTCATCAGGGTGTATAATGTTGAGACGGCTGGATGGAGTGGTTAGAGTTTTGGGTTGCGAACGGAATACATGTTGCGCTCAGGATATCATGTGTGTATGAGCATTTGTCCACCAACAGTCAGTGGGGTGGAAGATGTAGTTTTGATGTACGAAGTTGATAGCTTTGTGTGTTGGCACCCGTTCTGCCGCTTTCCCTTGTGTGCAGGCAGTGGTGCGGCAGGTGCAGGAGAAGTTGGAGGCCGCGGTGGAGGGGCTGGCGCTGCCTGCCTGGCCGCCTGCAGCTCTGGCAGCATCCAAACGCGCCGCCATACACCTGGCGCAGCGCTTTGGACGTGGCGTGAGGCTGCTGGCCAGCGTATCCGCATTTGACGGCAGCCTGCCGCGCGGCGCCCTGCAGCGGCTTGCGATGGAGAGGCTCATGGCCCAGCAGCTGCTGCCTTACGCAAGGGCGGCAGCCGGCAAGCCTGCCCTCGCAGCGGACCGTGCAGTACGCCTTGCGGAGGCATTGCCAGCAGATTGGTTCCAAAGTGGAGCCCCCCCTCCGCGTGGGGGCGAGGGTTTGCTTGAATTGTTGGCGACGCTGGCTCGTGCGTTGGAGGCACAGGTTGGCGGCAGCGGCACAACAGCTGCTGACACTGCAGCTGCACGGCAGGTGGCGAGTTCCCTTATCAAGCTAGGCGACACAGCACGTGCCAACAAGCTCAGCAAGGCATTCGGCATCCTGTAGCATTTTCGCTGCTCTTGGTCACCCAGCAATCACTGTCAGCAGGGTGGTCTTCATGTTTCCTGATCACCCCATCGACACCATCGACATCAACAACTGAATATACCATCTCAAAGTGTAACTCGGAGGTTATCGAGCTAAGCTGCACCGTGCCCCACAGGGAATGCCACATTAACAGCCAACTCCCGAGTGGGAGGAAAGTAGGCACCCCATGTAAACGGTTAAAAGCTCGCGGATTTGAGTTCCCGACAAATGCCATCAACGTGTTTCAGTCTCGCTTGTGTGTATTGAATTGTTTCCTGGCATTTCTGCTTAGTTTAAGGCGTCCCCAAGCAAAAGGGTTGCGGCACCGCGGCACTCCGTAAGAGTGGCGGGGTCTTCGTTCACTGCCTGCCTCGGCTGCGCAAGGTGCGTCGACAATGATGCTGGCCATCCCGAGGCCTGCTAGGGGCCTGCAGGGTAGCAGGAGCACCATGGCATCCTTGCAAGCCACTCCGCGTGCATTTAAACTGGCTGCCGATTCAGCTCTACCCCGCCCATGGATATATTTAGCGCGCGTAATGCAGGAAAGCGTTGTTGCGGAGCGGCATCATGGAGGCTCTGGCTGTGTATTGCGACACCCCGCCCACCACCCCGGCCCCGACCTCCCACTGCCTAAGCCAGTACAGCAAAGCTGCTACTCGCAGGATGGAAGATAACAAAGAGAATGGTGAGTATACAGCATCGATTTGAATGTGATGGGATGAATATCTGTGCATCTGCAGCTTTCTCGATGGGTGAGCTGGGCTGGTGTGCCTACCTTCACACTGTGATCCCATCTAGCATGCCAGCCTTGCCTGTCATGACAGGGTATGGCAATCAACCACCTTTGCCTTGCCAACCTCAACGCTGCAGTGCCACTCCCCAACACTATGCAAGGCGGTCCACATGCATGGCAGTTTACTGCTGACAAGAAAAAGCTGCCAAGCCGGCAGCCGCTGGCCGACATAAGCTCTGCTGTGCTGCATGCCGATATTAGCCTCTGCATTGGCACCCTGGGTGGCTATGGAATGTTTGAGTTCCCCCGTACCTACCTGGCGGCCACCTGCCGCCAAGAGGCTGCCCCTGCCCTCAATGCTCACATGGCAGTCGCAGCTGCCGCCAAGGCGCCGCTGCGCTCTTTTCGCTAATCCAGTTGTCAAAAGCATTCATTGTCGCTGAGGCTGGTCCTCAGCACCAGCCTGGCATGTTGAAGTCGCTAAATGTATTCACCTTATGGTAAGACCATTGTCTCTCACTCGCTCCTCAGGAAAACTCAATAGTCTGCTTGCTATGTTTCACTTCCCCTTTTAGTAACCCTATGCTCTTGAACAATTTTGTATGTACATAACAATTGGCGACAATGCGTCACCAACCTCTTCCTGATAGTAATAAACACCGTGTTTGCTTACTCATTCAAGATTGTAAGATTGATGAAGCAGCAAAAAACAGGCATATCAAGGCACAATGCTACCAGTCATCATCTGCATTGACCCAGCCGCTTTATTTGGCAGACACCGGTGCAGCGTGATGGCCGGCAGTTCTGCTATCCCACTGATCTGAGGCACAGGGGGCTTGGCCGCGAGCAGGTTTAGACTGTTGTGTCCAGGGGTGTCGTTGGTGTAGTTGCACTGCGGTCGTTTCCAGTTGCTGCTCCTGCCATGCCTGCTGCGGCGGTGGTTGCAGCCATGCCTGGTGAACATTTGAAGCAGCCTGCATTCCAGCTGCAGGCTTTTGCTGCTGCTTCCACAAAGGTGCCAAGTGTGGCTGGTGGGCGCTGCCGTGCCAGGTGTGGTCCCCCCTGAAAGGTGGCCCAGCGCTGTTTTGATTGCTGAGCGGACGATGCTCAGGCCACTGCTGCTGCAGCCTGCGCTGCTGCTGCTGCCTTGCAAGGTGCTGACTATCTGAGGAGGCATGCTGCCAGCCTTGCGGCCCTTCCTCTGCTGCTGCTTCCCCTGGTTGCAACCGCCGCTGACGCTTGCCGCCACAGCCACCTTGTTCAGCTCCGCGCTTCTGCTTGGTAAGAGGGCGCTCCGGAACAGCCACCATCCAGCCATCATCCTGCAGCTCAGTGAAATTGCTCCGCAGTACTGGGGAACAGGGCGCAATTGTTGGACATGCAGAACAATACTTGTATGGCAACACACAACCCTTTATTGCAAGCCAGCAGGCAGGCTGGTGCTACTGGCAGCACCCACCTCATCCTCATCAACATGGAACTCCTGCCAACGTGGCTCCCGGGGCTGGCCACCGACCTGCTGGTGCTGGTGCTGATCTACCTCCTCCTGCCCCTCCCCTGCTAACTCGTCCGCGCCATATGCCGCCAGCAGCGCTTGTTCCTGTTCCTCCTCCTCCACTTTGCCTCGTGCGTCATTGTACCGCTGCACCACCAGGCGGCAGTCACGGGCGCTGTGGCTGCGTGCAAACACACGCTGCAAGGACTGCTTCTCGCCGCACAGCTTGCACTGCCACCTGCGGTGCGCCCACCCACGTGAGGCACAGCGATGAAGCTCCCTGTGGGATTCGTGTGTGTGAGAGTGCAAGCGGAATGACCAAGGCAGGGGAAGTGATCAAAACTCGCTCACTTTTTGGCCTTTTTCTCTAGATCAGACTGGAATGCCGCGCATTGGAAGCATTGTACAACCAAGAAGGTCTGCGGCATGGATGCCACCGCCTCCTCAGTACTAAGCGCTTAGGCCCAGCCTTGCTGCCAGGCAGTGACCGCACCGAAGGTGACTGCAAGGCTTTTAAGAGTCGTGGTATATAGCAGGCGCTGAAGCGAGCCTGCGGCTTATGTTAGGGGGCTGCGTTTATCACAGCTTGCAAACGGGCATGCAAGCTGTGTGCAGCAGGCTCATAGCGAGGCACAGTCATTGTTGCATCGCCATTTTTCATAGTGAGACAGACGAGCTCAGAAGCAGTACATCGCCTCTGTAGTGCTCCTGGACCTCTTAGTACCCAGGTTGGTGCGATCGGCCGCTTAGGACGTTGTGAGTTATGCAGGAGCGTATCAGCAGGGCCAGGGGCCCGGCTTATGCAGCCCCAAGACTCCGAAAGCCGGGACGGCCGACTATTTTTCTGCTGTTCCTTGGCGGCGCGTTGTGCTTTTCAATCGCTACAATGTTGATGTACACACGGCTACACGCCAGAAGGCGCGGTTTCTCGGTGGGGAAGGCAGTGCAGCAGGAGCTCCACGTCGGCGTGTCGGCAGCACGCAGCGCCAGCGGCAGCAGACGGCTGGTCTGGTGGCACGCACCCTTCTTCAGTGGATCGGGCATGGGCATGGAGGCATTGCAGTACGTCTTGGGCCTGCAGCAGCACACTGAGTGGCAGGACAGGTGCGCATGGGCTTTGCATGTTCATGTGTCGCCAAACAACAACCGCATATGTCCGGCACACCACTTTTGCTCGCTCTCTCCCCACATGTATGCACGTGCAAGCACCTCTTGCAGAGTATGGATTACCTCGCATGGAGATTATGCATATGAGGAGGTGTTTAATGGGCTGCCTGCCCAAACACGGCAGCAGGTGGCTCGCATGGTGGCAGCTGCAGAAGCTGCGACAGTACTAGACGCAACGAGTGCCATCATAGTCTGTCACTCGGAGCCTGGGGCATGGGCGCTTCCTCAGCCATTGTATGAGACCTCACTGTGCCCGCCAGTGCCGCTGGTGAAGGCGGCATATGTGGTGGCACGAGCCATGAGCGAAACTGATCGCCTTACGGACCTTCATGTGGAGCGGTGAGCATTTGTTCCTGCGGGATGTGTTGCTTTTGACTCAAGTTCCTATCATCCCTCTGCTCACGGCGTGCATGTTTTTGGAACCAGGGGGAACGGGTTCGCATTCCAGATGCCTACTGAATCTGAGCCTGATACGCTGCCTCAACCACTCTATTCTGCAGGATCAATGAGATGACGGAGGTTTGGGTGCCTACGGAGTTCCACCGCAGCACTTTCACCTCCTCTGGAGTAGATCCCAGCAAGTTGGTGGTGGTACCAGAGGCAGTCGATGTTGATGGTTTCAATCCCGAGTGTACCCTCCCGCTGCCGCTGCCACTGGGCAAGCGCGTGTTTGGGCCTGAGCAGCCACATGCTGCAATTGGGGCGGGTGGCAGTAACAGCAGTGGCAGCAGCACGTTGGAGCCCTTTGTGTTCCTCTCAATATTCAAGTGGGAAGCTAGAAAGGTGGGGTGTTTTAGCCAGCTGCACGTAGCTCATTGTTGCAGCCCAACGACACCTGCCGTGATTCCTTCCTCATGCATTTTGCCGTGCCCACATTTAACTTAGCAGGCCTCCGGTGCAGGGCTGGGACGTGCTGCTGCGTGCCTTTCTGACAACCTTCACTGCTGACGACAATGTGTTGCTGCTGATGAGCACCAAGCCCTTCCACAGCGACTCGAATTTTGTGGAACAAATGCAGGCAGGTGGCAGCAGCCAGCTGGCAGTCTGGCTTCAACAAACTGGAGGGAGGGGCCTGGCATGTTTGTGCGAGCAGCAGTGGACTTGTAACTTTGGTTGCAGATATGTCAGTGGTGAATTGATTGGTCCTGCAGGAATGGGCGCAGCATGAGCTGGGCAACACTGCTGCTGAACCTCGTAAGCTTCCCTTGGTGCGGGTGCTCAGCGAGCACATCCCGCAGCACAGCTTCCCACGGTTGTACAAGGCAGCAGACTGCTTCGTGTTGCCCACCAGAGGCGAGGGCTGGGCGCTGCCCGTGGTGGAGGCAATGGCTATGGCACTACCAGTCATTGCGACCAATTGGAGTGGTCCGACGGCTTATCTCGATGAGGATGTGGGATACCCCCTGAGGGTGGAGGCGCTTATCGACGTTCCAGAAGCTGCTTTTGAAGGTGAGGGCTCCAGGCTGCGCCATGCTGCCAGTTACCAACGTGCAATCGAATTGGCTTGTGTGACAGCAGGAAAAAGTTCATCCTCCGCCCACGATTGCTGCAGCCATGAGGGTGCTGTTGTTGCTGTGATTTCACACCCCGCTCTTCCTGCCTCCTACTGGTGTGCAGGCCAACGCTGGGCGCAGCCATCAGTGCAGCATCTCTCTCAGCTGTTGTGGCATGTAATGAAAAACCGACGGGAAGCGGCAGCACGTGGCAGAGCGGCACGACAGCGCATGGTGGAGAAGTATTCGCCTGCGGCTGTGGCACAGATTGTGGCGCAGCATTTGCGGCGCATCGAGGCGAGGCTGGATGGTATGCAGTTGGCAGCTCGTGTGCAACATGCAGTTACACATTGATAAAAAGTTACAGCAAGGTCGATTGTGAGAAATGATTCATAGGTATATGGTACAGCTGTCACTGTGCCACCTCTCAGCTGCGTGTGTTACGCAACACCGCAATCTTGCCCTGCTGCATGGTGAAATGGAGGGTGAAGGTGATGCGGTGCATCCCACGCTTAATTGTCAGCTTAACCACCTGGCTGCCGCAGCTACTGGGGTCTGCTGAGGGCCCCGTCAGCTCAAAGCCCGGCAGGGATGCGTGCTCCCCCGCCATTTTGGCGAGGGTGTCCACGCCTTGGTTGAGCCGCCGCACGATGGCTGTCCGCCCGTGGAAGCTCTGCTTGTCCGCCGCAATCATGCGTGCATCTTCTTGGAACATCTCGCCCACCTCTGGTTGCGTGGCCCAGCTGCACGGCGGCGCAGCAAGCAGAAACAGACAACGTTGAAGGGGCTGTCCAGCCGCCAGCAAGCTTTATTCTGGTACTATTGGCCTGCTGAATATGCAATGCCACATTGCAGAAAACGCAACTGCATGAGCTGACCTTGCGTTTGAGTCTTTGATGGCGGTCATGTAGCGGTCGATAAAGTCCTCAACTAGCTTCCCATCAGCTTCCGACTGCCGCGCCGCCGCTGCTGCCGCTTCTTGATGCTCTGCAGCCAACAGCCGTCGCCGGCTGGCTTGCAGCAGAGATGGCGGCGGCATGCTCTGTGAACGGCTGAAGCTGCTGTCAGACACCTCCAGCCGCAGAATCCGAACCTCTGACTTGCTGCGAGACATTTGTGGCTGAGAGGTTGGCGCCTCGCTAGGCTGCTTCTGTGACGTGGCGCTCGCGCTGACACCCTCCTCCGGCTCGGGTCGGCAAAGCCAGCAAAACATTTTTTTGGTGTTGATAGTGAGTCTGGTAACGAAGGAGCCGGGACTTCCTGCAGCAGAGGGAGGTGCACAAGAACGGCAGCAAAAGTGAGTGGTGTGCGCGGGCGGCTTGTCGCTAGCATTCCTCAAATTCAATGGAAACCCTTGCACCGGCAATGGATGCGTGCGAGTTGCAACAGCAGCCCCTGCTGATGTCAACCATTGAGCCTGGTTCACTCGCCTCACACACTGCTGCTGTGCGTGCCTGGGGCAAAGTGTGCAAGAAGAGTTTCCGTCCGATATGTTGTAAAAATGGGTTTGCGGATAATCGCCGCTGGTAACTGCGGACGCTCCTAGTCGGGCGAAGATCGCGAGGCAAGCTTGGAGAATTTTACGAGGCACGGACAATGCTGACCTGGCGCCACACCTGCGCACCTGCCAACCTCATTGCACCCATTTGCTTGAAGACTTACATCGTGCGACTGTCGAGTTACATGCAACAACAAGAAGCGAAATTGCATCCTGAAGAGGGGCTTGGAACTGGTGCGCAGCCGTCAACGCCGACTGCTGCCTCACCAGGACCCGCCACCGCCACCGCCGCCGAACCCCGAGCCGCCGCCGAATGAAGCGCTGAAGCCGCCACTGCCACTGTTTTGGTAGTGCTGCTGCGCACCCGGATCGTTCAGCTGGAAGTCACGGGTGTTCTCCCAGTTAAAAGAACCTGCACTCGCAACAGGCAGCAGGGAAGCTTAGATGCCAACCCCCAAACAGAGATCCAACAGAGAGTAGCTTTCAGACAAATGTGCTTCCTGCCACTATCACTGCCCCTCCACCACTATGCTCCTCCCAGACCAAGCCCAACCACACCCAGCGTGCCTGTTGCCTGCGCCTCGCTGCTCCACGTGTCCACCATGGCTGGAGTGATGTAGGCCGGGTAGCGGGTCTGCAACACCCCAAGGCGGAAAGCCAGGTCAGCAGCCAGCCAGTCATCAGCCACGCGCTGGCGCCCTGCCGCCGCCTGTGACGAGCCGTGGTCCTCGCCGCTATCTGTGGCGCTGCCCTCGCTGATGGGCTTGCGGCAGACGGGGCAGGTGGTGCCCTTGTCCAGCCAAGTCTCAATGCCTGCAAGGAGGTGGTGGAGTAGACGACAATGGGAATGGATTAGCAAAGCATTAGAATACGGGCATGCTTGAACGCAACGAGCAGCTTGCATCCCAAACAGACTCAACCAAGCACATGCCAGGGAGACACATAAAACACTACACCAGCGCTTGTAAAGAACACCCCCATTGCAGCCTTCTGCTAATGGTCCGAAAGAGCTTTCTGGAGAACTTGGATCAGGGCACGCACATGGCTCGCAGAATGTGTGGCCGCACTGGAGCGTGACTGGGATGCGCTCGCGACGGCCCTCTTGGTTGCCTTCAGCAGAGCCGCCAGCTGGGCTGGTGGAGGGACCTGCCCCTTGGGCCCACCCGCCGTTGCCGGCGGAACCACTGCTGCCGCCGCCAGCAGCCGCGCGGCGGCGTAGGCGCAGCCGGCGCACTGCCGCCTGTCCTGCCGCACTCATGCGGCTGAACTCTTCCTCTGAGCTGGCGCCGCCAGCACCCAGCAGAGAGGTGGAGGGTCCCGCCTCCTCATCAAGACCCGAGGAGGTTGCCCCAGCAGCGGCAGAGCTGGAGGCGCCGTCCTCCCCCGCCTTGCTGCCGCTGCTGCGCCCCGCCGGCTGCACCGTGAAGTCTTCCAGGCAGATGGGGCAGGACTGGGGGCAGCTCCAGGCGTGGCTTCTAAGGTTTTCCTGCTCCTGTTTGGGGCAAGGGGCAGGGTAGGGCAGGGGGTCAGGTCAGCACATGCAGCACAGCAAGCTGCCATGCTGCTAATGTCGCCACGCAAGTAGCAGGACCTGCCTCGCTGCTCACCAAAATCCCCTTCCCCACCTTGTTGCAGGCTTGTATGCAAGGGACATGCCAAGCCTGCTGTCACCGCAGCATTCCCCCATGGTAGTGCGGAAAACGGCTATGTGCCCAGCACCTTTCTACTCATTCATAACTCATGCTGCCCAACACCCACCCGCTTCAACTTGGCCAGCATGCGCTTGCACTCACGGTACTCGCGCCGCCGCCGCACTGACTTGAGCATTGCGCGCCCAAACAGCGTTCCAAACACACCCAGGATGCCGACGGTGAACCAGTCAATCCCCCCATCACCGTCGCCCCCTGCGTGGGCCAGTGGAAGCAAAATGCAGGTGGTTGGTAGTGTTGCATATACGTATGCAGCAACAGGGAGGCACAGGGAAGACACCCTTGAGTGCCTTTCGCCGCTGAAGACGGGCAAGAACATCAGCCCTCTCGATATTCACTAACGTAACATTTCAGCAGGCCAGTGGCACATGCCTCTGCCTCAGCGTGCAATGCTCCCACCTTTTGGGTGGCCGCCAGCTAGGCCCAGCCCGATGTCAACCACAGCCTTCTTCACTGCACCGTCATAATCGGACTTGCGCAGCTCTGGGCGGATGTCAGCCACAATGGAGGCGATGCGGGCGTCCGACAGCGCCTTACTTGCGCCTGTGTAGCAATAAAACAAAGAGTCGATGGTTGCAGCCCCACGGCAATAATGAAGTGGCGGTGCAGCGAATAGAAAAGCCACCACTGCTGAGACCAGATGGCTATGCTGCACCAATTGACAGGCAAAGGTATCCTGCTGCATTGCACCAGTCTGTGCTGCACATCAACGTTTACACAAGCAGCTGCCCGACCTCACCTTTGCCTGTGTTGATGTATACCTGTCGGTCATCCACGGCCAGCAGGAACAGCACCCCGTTGTTGCAGGCTGCATCCCCCACACCCCACTTGGTGTGCAGCTCCTTAGCAAAGTCCCTGGCTGCCTCTGCCGGCGTGGCTGCTGCAGGGATTTCCATCCGTCGCATCAATGCCACAGCCACCTGCATAATACGACGATTGTGGGTTTGATTACCTAGGGTTTGGGTATGGGAAGTCGGTGGGAATTTGGTGATGCGCTGCACTGCCGCAGCCGGCTGTCCTCACCTGGTATCCTGCCTCCTTTCCAGCGCAATCATCCGTCTTGTAGGGTGACTCCCCGTGCCAAATAGCCTTGATCACTCCCTCAACGTAGTCGGCCGTGGACTTACTGCAAGGCAAGCGCACAGCAGAGGCGGCAGCCAAGTCTATTGGCGGCGGCGGTGGCCGAGGACCGGGTTGGCGGTGACAGTATCGGCAGCGGCATAGGTGCCGGCGGCGCCTGCTGCTGCGGGTTACAATGTTGTGCTCAAGGAGTAACGTCTCCAAGGGCCTTGGCCCTCCAGAAGCGGAGCCAGCTTTTCCGCGCCCGGGCTGCTTACCTCAATAGCCGGTCGGGATCGCAAATGTTGCTCGGCACGTCTCGCCCGCATGCCTCAGGGTCAGTTTTGGGGTCGGGAAAACTGGCCGGCGAGAAGGGCGAGGCCTGCGCTGCGCTCAGGGCCAACAGAAGCGAAACCAGGCTTCGATAAGACAGCATTACGATTACAGCCACAAAGACAGGCGAAGTTGGCGTTAAAGACTAGGAGAGACGCGTCTAGACGCGGCGGACAGCAGCTCAGCGGGCACGCCGCTGCCGCCACTTCAGGCTTTTGCTTGGTTCTATAAAACCCTCAGCGTTCTGTGATCAGCGCTGGAAGCGTTTGATTTCTTCACGTGTTCAAGAAACCAAATGATACAAAGAGGCAAATGGAGTGAGGGTCGCTGGTGGGGCAGACTTGATGCAAGTAGCCGCGTCAGATGAAGCTAGGCATTGTCCAGTGTTTCTTAGACGAAGCCAGGCATTGTCCAGTGTTTGTTAGATGAAGCCAGGCATTGTCCAGTGTTTTTAGACGAAGAATGGGATCAAGAATTGTATTGCAATGCTTTATACAAGACTACAAAGTTTCAATCCTCTTGTCTATGCTGCGGCCATAGAGGGCACCTCCACCCCGTTCTCCGCCCCTCCTTGCTGCTGCCGCTGCCGCAGCAGCTCTGCGATGCTCTTGGGCAGCCGCTCGTACCACTTTTGCAATATGGACACGCTGCTGCGTGCATGGCGCTTCTGACTGCCATCGTTCTCCCAGCGGAACATTCCAAACTGCATATGGATGCGCAGTTTGATGGTCAGACAGGCGGAGGTTGCGGGGGGAGGTTGGGCTTGTGATGCCCAAAAACACATTGCAACCAGCAAGTATATCCAAATGTTGGCAGCCAGCCGCCATTAGAGATGCAGCCACAACCAGATCATTTGCAACCAGTCTGTTACTGGCACATCGCACCCGCATTGAAAAGCCAAAGGCCCACTCAAAGTTGTCCACCAGGGTCCAATACATCACACCACGCAGGTCGTACCCCAGCTGTACAGCCCGCTCCACCTGCACAGATGCATTGTGAGAGATTCAGCAGTAGCAGGGCTAACCGAACTGTCTATGGCAACACACGCAAAAACAGGCATGGGCAGATGAAGGACAGCTGCTTGCAACACAGCCTCAGCAATAAGAGAATGCAGCTGCTGCATCAATTGGACAGCCGTCAACCCAGCATCATCTGCTGCAGGAAGCCTGCCTGCTCCATGTAGGTTTGAATCATGACCGGCCGCCGCTCATCGCCAACGTCGGCCACCCCTGTTTCTGTGATGTAGATGGGTACTCCCAGCTGGCTCATGTGGTTCAAGGCAACCAGCAGCCCCTCGGGATAGCTGCAAAAATGGTGACACAGACGGAGGGTTGGACAGACTTATGTATTTCCTTAACGGGTGGGCAGCGGTGGTAGAGATGCCTGGGTCAACTCAACCAGCTGCCTGCAATCGTCGGGCATGGCTGCGGTAGGGAAGGCCCACCAACAGGTGCCACAAACGCTGGCATACGGACAACTGCCCGCCAGCCCGCCAGCCAGCCAGCCAGCCAAGCAGCAATACACTCACAGAGCGTAGGGCATGTCAGTCATGACCTCCCCATCATTGCAGGAGGGGCTGAGCATCCAGTCCATAACGCCCCTGCTGTAATAGTTTAACCCTATGAAGTCGCACCCAGGCCGGCCACCGGGCTCCTTAAAGTGAACCCGTGAGAACACCCTGGGGAACTCAGATGGAGAACGCAAATGGATGGGCAGATTTTGTGAGCCGGGATGCATGGCAAACAGGAAACAGCCGACAGCCGGTTGCATAGCGGTGCAGAGAGCCTTAAGCCGGGAGGGTGGACAGCATAACGAGGTGCTGAGAGTAGGCAGCAGCATCACCAAGGCAGTGGGTTCCACTCAAACTCGCCCGTCTGCATGTACCGCATGAACACGTCATTGCCCCACAACCGGTTGAGCAAGCGGCTGCAGCAAAGGGCACATGGGTTGCATGTTCAATAGCGATGTAGCCGGGCAGGTTGTCTGCAACATGCAGTAGAGCAGCAAGCAACATTACCAAGCACCAACCAGCAACACGGTTCCAGCAGGAGCCCTTGCAGCGCAGCCTGCTGGGCAGCGACAGCCCCGCCGCTAACTACCTGATCCAGTCGGCATAGAAGGGGGTCCACCTTGAGCGCTTGGGTTCAAACCAAAAGTAGTTCCACACGATGCCGATCATGACGTCCTTGCCTCCTGCACACAGAACAGCAGGGCGAGATACAAAGACACAGCAGGGGCTAACAGTTTGTGTTTGAAAAGAGCCGAAGCATGCCATGCAATTGCAGACGTGTTGATGCTTAATGGACCAGAAGGGAGTAGGTAGTTGGGCCGATGACGGAGAGCGAACCTGGCATGGCTTTTATAATGTCATAAGCCTGCGTGTGCGCCCGCAGCATGTTGAGAATCTGCCGGGCGCAGCCCGCCACTTGGGCAATGCGGCCTGGCGGGAAAGACCCGTAGACATGCCCAGCAAAGCTGGTAACGCCTACATGCAATACAACAATGCGGCATGGTTGAGCTGTGCCAACTCCATTGCTACGAATGCTGAAATATCACTGCCAGTTCCCAGTCAGAGTCAAAAGTGCAGCCAGAAGAGGCCATTTTATGGTTGCTGGACTGAGGTAGCGCACTGTTTTCGAGAGACTGCTAAAGCCGAACAAATTGTTCTACACCAAGCCTGTGCTTGCCTGGCTCGTTGAAAGTGGCCCAGTACTTGGCGCAGCTGCCAAACAAGCGGAAGGCATTTTGGGCGTAATCCAGGAAGTATGCAATGTTCTCTGCAGCAGCGGCAAGCCAAGTAGCGGAGGGCTGGGATACAAGCAGTTGAGCAAATTAATATTGAAGAAGAGGTAAACGGGTTCTGGCATTATATCATAAAGCGCATGGCCATCCCTGGTCACCATCTGCTTCTTTACGCAATCGTATGCCAGCAGCCGCATATGAATTGCCTGCTTCATGCCTGCTAGCCACACCAAGTTCAAACCTCATATCTCACCCTCCTTGGTGAACCCTCCCATATTTTCAAACCAGGCGGGATGCACAAAGTGGTGCAGCGTCACGTGTGGTTCCAAACCCTTGCTGCGGCAGACAGAGGCAAGAACAAACATGCCATGTTTCCACAGATAAATGCACAAAAGATTGCCGTCTTCTGGGGTCATTTCCACCTGCTGCATGAACTGTGAATCGTAGTAAGCCTGCTGCAGACACCAACGAAGCTGCCACAATAGATGCTCGCAAGCATATATGCTACTCATCAGCCCTTGTTTGCCTACTAACGCAGACTTCACACGGGACTCACTGGGACTGTGTGTTGCTGGTGCAGGTGTTCGCCCTTTCACCCCTCTCTACCTGCGCATGCAGTCAAAGATGTCGTGGTACCGCTGTACCGCTTCCATGTCCAGCTGGCCCCGTACCGGCTCGATGCGGTGCCACTCCAGACTCAGGCGGAAGCAGTTGCTGCCCAGCTGGGCTGCACGCTCCAAATCCTCTTCGTACCGATTCCAAAAATCACAGCATGCTCCGCAGCGTTCGCCACGGTGGATTGTGGGCTGCAGCGACAAAAATGGACGGCTGCTGGGGAAAAGAGGATAGGGGCGATAGTGGCTGCTCCCGACAAGCCAGCTGGGCGGCGATGGGTTGCCACGGCACAGCCCATGCCTGCTATCGGCAATGAATAGATTGTGTTTGCTATCCAGTAAACTTTTACAAATTCGGGCAAGAGATTCCTAAAGGTTGAAGGGCTAGTCAAAGGTCAAACCAGCAACCTGCAGGAGCAGCCTGCAACCCGGCTCACCGCACCTGCCACAGCCACGAGCGCTTCCGTTCAAACATACCCCAGTTGCTGGCATCCTTGAACTGGTCCCCACTGTTTTGCCACATGCTGATGGCAAAGCCCACTTGGAAGGGCTCCTCCCCAACGCTGCCGCCGTCGGCAGCGCCGCCGGTTCCCGCGGCAGCCGCAGTTGAGCGCGTCCTTGCACCGCCGCTGCCCATCACTACAAGCGCGGCCGCTTTCTTTGGTCGCCCTGAAGCCCCCACCCAGCGTAACAACCCTTCGATTGAAGGGCTGGACTGCCAGATAAGGGGTTCACGGCCTCAACCCGATCAACGCAACTCGCCGATCCTGACGGTAGCTTGGCCGACTCTTGAAATATAGCATTTAGCGAAACCGTCAACAGAGAATGAACATGCCCGGCCAGATGAGGCAGTGAATAGAAGAAACCCTGCTACCAGACTGACGCATCCCGCTCATGCGCTGCTGCCGCTGCGCAGGTGAGCATTGGCTTTCCTGATGCGGAGGAGTAATGGTAACGGTTGCATCCTGAGTGCAAGAACAAGGGTCACGGCGGTATAATGTGCTAGGAAATTTCAGGTGTCATCATGCCAGGCACATTACCAGTTTGCCTTAAGGGCTGCGCTTTTGCCGTTTCGAGGAAGCTCAGGCGGTGGTTGGGAGACAGCAGGGAAAGCACACGTATGAGGATCACCTGTATGTAAGTTTATGGAGTGTCTTACAAGGAGTGCTGCGCCATAGAAATGCTGAAGTGAACAGGCCGATACAGTGGGATGTGATTGGCCACGTTTCAAGGATATGGTGTCCGTAAATCAAGGGCATAAGTCACAGCTCCTGTGTTTGCGCCTTTGTATCCAGCCAGGCCTTTCTGAATATGTCGAAACTGGGTATGTGCAAAATGCTGGTGAACGTTTATGTCAACAGCAGGAAGGGAAGAGGGGGGTGGCGGCATGGACGGCCCAGCGGGCCCAGCAGCTGCTATTATTTTCTCGATGTTCAACGGTGGCACTTATGTCAGCCGCTCGAAGAGTACACATTCATTCAAAATGCCTTTTGCATACCTTGCCTAGGCACCCCCGGCCCTTCCGCCTCCTCGAGTACTGCTCCTCCTTTGATATCCCGCGTTTGAGCTGCGCTTTACTTGGTTTAAACATACTGAGACCTCGCCGCGACCTGCGGGCCATTCCGGCTGCCCTGACCGGCGCACGTCCTGCCGGCGCCCCCACCACTGCCGCCAGCCATGGGCAGAGGCAGCAAGAAAGCCAAGAAGCGCTCCCGTGACCCGGATGTACCGTGCACCCTAAAATTTTGCAATAATAGGGAGGGCGTAACGGCACGGGTGCTGTGGGTGGACTTTGAGGGGCAGGAGAAGGAGTATGCTCGCCTGGATGAGCTGGTAAGCGGGTCAATGCTGCCGACTGAGCGCGCGTTGTGCAAGCTTTGGCTCGTCAACAGCATGTTCACACTTTCCTGATCAATGTGATGCAAAGACGATTGCTGAGCTGCGAGAATGCATTGCAGTGTTTCTACAACCAAGATACGTTTGTGGCGCACCCCTGGCGCCTGCGCGACGCAGCCACAGGGCAGCTGCTAGCAGAGTGAGCAGGCCACGACTGCGTGCTACCACCGGTTTTGTTCCCTGCAAGCATGGCTGGCTCCTGCTGTTGCCGCGCGCCAAGGACGTGCTGTGTCACCATATGTGCTGCAGGTATGCGGGGCCAACTGCCACCATCACGTTAATGAAGGATGGCAGCACCCAGGTTGAGCCAGGCCTCCACCGCCCACCACAGGTGGGCACGTAGGAGAGCAGGGCGATGGTGGCTGTCTCCGTGACTGCAGCTTCTGGTTGTAAATGCTGAGCTACAAGCTGCTATGTACAACGAAGGACATGGAAGGATTCACTAACTTTGAACTTTGCGGGTATTGCAGGTGGATTCCGATCCCAGTTGCACACCACAAGCGATCGCCCCTGTCACCGCAATATGAGCAGCTCACAACCCCCCCCACCTGCTCGCAGGTGGAAGTGAGCGACCCTCGCTGGGGCACATACCGGCAGCGGGGTGCAGCACTGGGTATCCCCATCCTGGCCTTCGACTGCGTGTGCCAGCAGGCAGTGGAGACGGCGGCGCACATCGTGCGTAGCATGTTGGCTGATATCGACGGCAGCATCCTGCAGACCATGCTGGAAAACGGGGCTGAGGTGGCAATCATTGGACGCGATCAGGTGCCCTGCCAGGGCAGTAAAGGGCAGCATCAGCATGAGTGGGCCCAGCATGCAAGCATGGGCTCATTGTTGGGCTCACTGTTGTAGCACCGCTGCACAAGCACAGTGCACCTTTGGTCAGAACCATCAGCTGTGACCGTGCGTGCTCCACCCTGCCTTGCCTCGCCATTGCTGCAATTATGTAGGTAACCACTGACCTGCCGATGTACCGCCACTTGCGTGGGGTGGATTGCGAGAATGGCGGCGGCGATTTTGATAAAGCCACTCGTGGGCTAGGAGGCAACCCAGGTAGATCAGGCCAGCCTAGAGCTGGCAGGATAGTGCAGCATGCTATCTGCAGGCAAAGAGGCTAGCTGTGTTGATACTGCAGGCAGGAATGCTGCTCTGTTTGTGATGACGTGACCTGATCACGCGCCCTGCCACACCCTGCTGGCCAGCTTTGATAGCTGAGCCACAGCCCAGCTTCACTTTTCTCGTTCATGTCCTATTGGTGCCAGGCAACCCAGTGACGAGCTGCGGTGAGGAGAACTTGCTCATGCTGCCGGACGACCGTTACTGCTACGAAAATATTCTGGTGGGTGAATGGGTTAACACAGCCGCCATGGCCTGTGGTTCTGGCAGAGTACTGAATGGGAAGATTGCACTGCTTGACTGTACGTCACTCACGCCTTCGCAGATTCATGAATTTGCTCATGCTGTGATGGATCTGGGCCTGCATGACAAGCCACTCAAGGTAAAGGCGGCTAGGGGTTCCGTGTTTACCATGCTCAGTTAGCTAGCTGGAACACATCATGCCATATGGGCGTTGGCGTTGAATCCCATCTCTTGCCTGCTCACCCTTCCTGCTGTCCTGCATGCTCCCCTTGCGACCCGTCAAGGATCTTACCTTCGCTTCACCTGGCCTTACCCAATGGCGTACCCCCCCTCAGGCTGCCATTGTGGAGGCATACCAGGCAGCGCAGTCTAGCGGGCTGTATGACCTGGGCTGCTATATGATGGCTAACGAGAGCGAGTATTGGGCTGAAGGCACACAAGCCTGGTTTGATGCAACAGTGCGCGAGGGTGAGCAACTATGTGCTGGCATGTGTTATGACAGGTTGACAACCGGCCGTGGGAAATCCAGCAGTCAGCAGTGGTGGTTGCTGGCACTCTTTTGTAAAAGTACTTCCAGCGCGATGGCGTATGTGCCATTCGCATCTGGTGTCAAGAGCTTGACAAGTGATTCGTGCCGGTCTACCATCCCCATGAGCAGATGTCACCAGTGGCATCAACACACGGCGGAAGCTGCGGGAGCGGGATCCCAAACTGGCTGAGCTGATGATGGTGGTGTATGGTGATGGAGACTGGCGCTACCCACAGACTGCGCCCCACAAGTTTGCAGCTTATGAGGAGAGCAGCAAGCAGCTACACAGCCGTAGCCAGCAGGGTGCAGCGAACTGGAGCGGAAGCGGTCAAGGGGCAGCAGCAGCAGAGAATGGCGAGACCCCAGTGGAAAAAAGGGACCACGGGGCGGCACTGGAGCAGCCAATGGTGCAGGTGTTGGTGGTGCCAGCTGAAGGGGAGATGACCAACCCGCTGCTGGCAGGTGCAGGCAGCGGGGCGACCAGGCGTGGCACGCGGCGGAGAGCTGGCAGCCCAGCACGGCGAAGCCGGAACACTGGAGGAAGCAGCGGCGGCAGCAGGTTGGCTGCTGTGCCGCGGCGGATCACACGGGTGTTTGCCCGGCTAGCCGGCTGCTGCCTTGGGCCTGGCTTATAGCGTGTGTTTACCCCATTCAGATTGCCGCTGCTCTGGGTGCGCCTATGACAGTGTATCCTGCACGCTGCATCTTGTTCCGCATTCCCCTCAGGCATTTGATCAACATTACTACGTGCCAAGTGTGTGCAAGACGTTGTAAACATTGTGTCGCTCACGCTTGAGAAAACCCTGCCCAAGGTTCCGCCGGCGCCGACACGCCCGCTCAGCTGGCCCGCCACACTCTCGCTGCCTGGAGTGGTGCAACGATCAAATCGCCCACCCACTGGCAGATTTAAGGCTACCATATGTGACTTGGAGGCCCAGTTTCACGCCGAGGGTTTGCTTATCCCGACAGGATGCTGCTCAACACCCGGCTGAACGCCGCGGCGCATCATGTTATTCAACCGAGACAGTTATTGGGAATGCGTTATGCGCTTGCAACCCCCAGATTGGGGTTGTTTCCTTGTCATGTCGCGATGTCTCAGTCTGGCTTGCAGCAAGCAGGAGGGCACCGGCGAATGTGGCGCCAGTTAGCACCAGCGCTGCATGACCCATCAACCGGCGGGGGCAGCAGCGGCAGTGGCGGCAACTCGGGCGGCGGTAGTGGCGACAGCGACGACCACGAAGAGGAAGGCGGTGGCCTGGCACGCAACATTTGGGTGCTGGTAGTGGCGGCAGCGGTAGCTCTTGGGCTGTTCAAGGTTGGATCAAACAAGCTGAAGCTGCGCAAGGAGGGCTTGGAATGGCTGCAAGGCATCGATGGGCAGGAGTGGCAGCAGCAGGGCAGAGACTGGATGGCGGCTCAGAAGCAGCGGCTGCTGGTGCCAAAGGAATGGCTGCAAAGCCAGTCATGGCCGCAGGCAAAGGACCTGGGAGAGCAGCTGCAGCAGCGCAAGCAGCATTTGCAAGCTCAACTGCAGTCCAAGTTGGCCGCGGCAAGGGGCATGCAGCCGGCTAGGTGTGTAGAACTTGCCACATGGCAATGCTGCTACATTGCATGTGTGGTTTTGCTGCTTCACCAGTCTGCCCGAGCGTGCTTGATGGCGGACCGAGTGTCCATGCTGGTGTTCCCTTGCAGACCATGCTTCGCCTGCCAGAATTTAACAGCCATCACTTGTTTGCCGCACTTCCCTTGGCCCCTGCAGCGTGGAGGATGTTGCCACTGTGACACGCCTGACCCAGGAGGCTTTTGCGGAGCTGGTGAGAGTGAGGGAGCGGTTGGATACCTTGGAGCAGGAGGCAGGTATCAGCAGCGCCAGCTCAGCACCCACCGATGCCACTCTTGTGTCAGGCAGCAACAGCAGTGGCGGTGCACGCCGGCGCTCCTCGATGCATAGCAGCTCACGCAGCGGTTCGACAGGGCAGCGACGCAGCAGACACCGGCTGGCAGGCGTGGTACGCATGGGTGGCGGCCTGATGTGGGCACAGGTGAGGGGCGGCTTCACTGCTGAGTCGAAGCTGGGTATGAGCACAGGCATGTCACTGTTTGTGGTATGCGTGCTTCTAGCTGCTAACAACCAACGCAGTTATGCCCTGCCCAACTTGCATGTTGCCATGGCAGTTGCCTGGACTGTGCTCAAACGTGTTGACCGGCCTGCCGTGCCCTTTGCCCAATTGCCTAGCAGGAAGACACAGAGGCAGAAGCAGGCGCTGCGCTGCGGGAGGCTGGTGTAAAGTTGGGCACAGATGTGCTGCTGCAACTTTCTGGCCTGCTGCGGGGCGGGCGTGACAGCGTGCATGCCGAGTGCCGGGTAGACACAGCGGCTCAGCAGCTGTCCCTGCGAAAGGTGGGGGCATCGGACAGCTTGCGCGGCAGTTGACGGGAATGTCGGCCTGTGGCGGGCTTGGGTGCATATGTAATGGGTTGTTTTTGCAATCAGGCATAAGGCAGGCATTGCATACTTCAGCGTTAATTTAAGTTCCCAGTTGCTGGTGCGCGTGCTCCCCTGGCGCAGGTCCTGTACAGCAGCAGGCTTGGCTCGCATCTGCGGCTGATACTGGCCCCATTTGGGGCACGTGGTCGGGATGCCGCCTACACGCTCAATCCCCTGGCCGGTCAGGTGAGTATTTGCGTGCTTCTCTCACGATCAACCTTTAAATCTTATCAATCCTTTGAACACCGATCCACTTATGGACAATAATCTGCATTTTGCATTTCGACTCTCGCGAACACTTAGCATGCCACATTGTTATCCACCAACCTAACTCAGTCTGCTCGTTGGCTCATGCATGCAGGGGCTCACAAGCATGGTGCGGGATGGTAGCCCGCTGCACCACCATGTACTGGGATCACTGGTGGGGCTGGGCCTGGAGGTCTCGCGAGCCTGGCTAAATGCTGGCTACTTTGCTCAAAGTGAGTGCAATGCCGCTCGCCTGCCGTGCCGCCACTGCTTGCTATACTTTGCACATACAGCATTGCACAGCGGCACCTGGCTATGTGGCTCCAGTAGTCGGGAATTATCGTTGCCACCTTGCCTGTCTCTGCAGCATCAGCAGACGGAACAGCAGCGTGCAGCCTTATGGCGCAAGCGGTGGTGGCGCCCCTCAACAGCATGTCGATAGGTGCAACATTCCTGGAGCACCGCAGCGAAGTGGCGGCAGCAGCAGGCGGCACCAATGGGGAGTTGGCAGACGCTGATAACGGCAATGGTGGCCTGCAGCGTCCCTCTATGCTGGGCGCACTAGAGCGCTTTGCACCGCTGGCGGCAGCAGCGGCAGCAGCGACGGGTGGGGCAAGCGTTGAAGCCGAGCGCCAGCTTGGCGCCACATTGGCCTGGAAGCTGGGGGACACTGCAGTGCTACATGGCTGGGCAGCTGCCAATGGCGATGAAGTGGAGCAGTGTGTGCGCAACGGGCAGATGTCAGAGGTGCGGCCGCACCATTGGGGCCTGTCTCTGGGCTCGTATCCTGACGGCAGCGGCAATGGCTGGGCATTTGGCATGGGCAGGTCAGCTGCAACAGATGATGTCAGCGAGGAGGAGAACAGCACCAACGTCGGTCAGCTGGCTCCAAACCTCTTTGAGGTCAACCTGCAATTCAACATGGGGGACGGCCTGCAGCTGATCCCTGGAATGGTGCTGCTGAAGCACGGCGGCGGCAGGCATACAGCTTTCCTGGGGCTGAAGTCGGCATGGACCTTTTGAGCCGTTGAGCTTACGTGAACCACATTTCGCACGAACCCGTACATGCACTAGTTGAGTTGTAACCCCTTTCTTAACCCGCACAACCTTGGGGTGCCGCCCTGGGTGCGCTGCTGTCGCCGCTTCGTGGCAGGACACAAGCATCACCCTCAACCTCAAGGCTGCACATGCATTCTGCCTTTCCTGACCGTTTTCGTGTATCTGACACTTTTTCCTTTGACATGTGTAGCGTGTAAATTTCGCCTAACAGGGCCTCAGCTGTCGGTGACTTGCCCGCTGGGCGCTTACCGCGAACGTGCCACCGGCTTTTATATGACACACTCGTAATCGTTGAAGACCGCGGCTTTCAGGAGGCTTTTGGGGAAGGGGCCGGACAGCGTTAGGTCGTTTGCTGCGCCCTCTTGCAGCGTTTTGCGCTTTACTGGATCACCAATGGATGAATTTAGCACAATTGAAGAGGCGAGCTGCCGTGCCAAGGCCATGAAAACATTCCCCTTGCCCGCCGCTTCCACCGCCAGTTGACATGCTTGTGGTGTCTGCTCTGCAGATTGAGGCGAACTTGCGGTTCTGTGAAGATGTTCTGAGTAGCTCTGCGCGGAAGCAACCAGCACAGCAATGTCCAGTGAGCAATGCTGGCATGGCAATAGGGCGGGGAGCACCCGCTGCCAACGGTCTCAGAGCAGCAGCGAGGGGGCCTGCCTGGCAGCCTCAAGTGCTACCGCAGCACAAGCTGCAGCAACTGCAGCCTGGGTCCCAGGACACAACACCCCGCAAGCATCTGCTGCAGTCTTCACATTCCAAGCCTGTCCAGCAGCCGGCAGCAGCGAGCACCAAGGCACGCACCACCGAGGAGCTGCTGGCCATGCTGAGCAATGTGCCGGAGGGGCAGCCATTTGAGATTGACACCCACCTGCTATATAGCCCGCAGTCCAGCTTCGCTGGTGGCAGACATGGCAGCCCGAGCGCGCGCAGCTGCAGCCATGAAAGCTTGGCAGGGGATGACCAGTTTGATTTGCAGCTTCAAAGGCCACATACGGATGCTGGCGGCATTGCTGACGCGCAGTTCTCGCTTCCCGCCTACCGCTCCTCCACTGGTGGCTGCCAGCCATTGTTTGCCAACATTGGTCAGGCTGCTACGGCACTCAGCCCACTGCCTGGCGGCACACACGTCACTGCAGCTGGAAGCCACCGATCCCAGCAGCATGCGGCTGGGCCACCGCCCAACTCTCAACAGCCGCAAACGAGGCACAGCAGAGGCACTCGTGCAGGGCGCAGCCCTGGGGTTAGCGTACGCAGCCAAAACTCCGGCCCTCGCCACGCTTCCACACCCCAGCATAGCGCCGATGGCAGCAGCAGCAGGCGGCCGGGGCGGCAGCTAAGGCTGGATGATGCCCTGTCCCCTGGGGGCATACAGGGCAGCACTGCGGGTGAGCTGAGGTCCAAAGTTGTTTCCAGCTTTTGTGCATTGCTGCACGGCAGTCGCAAAAGATTCAAAGCTGCCTGCACAGCTTTGAGCGACTGGGGGATTCGAGCTTCACACCGTGCGTACCTTGTATGCTTGTTGCAGAGCTGCTACAAGAACCGCGGGGACAGCGCATTGCACAGTTGGCACAGCCACGCGTTGGCCTTTGGCAGCAGTGTGCACGGATCAAGGTGCAGGCGGAAGTTGCACAGCTGCAGGTGCGCTCACGGCAGGAGGCCATCGGAAGCTTGCCAACATGGTCCTTTTGCTTTGTCCGTTACCTGCCCTTCTGTTGCCTTTTTCGTCCGGCAATGCGCAGCACGGGTTGCCTTCCGCATCTCCACCTGCAGGAGTGCACCTTCAAGCCCAAGACTGGGCGCCCCCCGAAGCAGCACCGCATGGCAGCGGGTCTGTCAGTTGAGGAGCGGCTACAGCTGTCGCAGGCAGGGCGCCAGGAGGCGCTGGAGAGGGCAAGGGTGGAGAAGGAGCGGGAGCAGCTGGCAGATTGCACCTTTGCGCCTCAGGTATGTGCCAGTTCCTTACACCCTACATGTTCATGCTAGCTGCAACTGGGAACAGCGCAATAGTGGAGGTAGCTGCGACCTGGAACAGTACAACAGTGACAGGCAACTTCTTCGGTGCATGGAAGAGTGAGGCATTGTCGAAGAAGATGCATCGCAACTTCCGCTGCTTGCACCCGTTAACCCAGCCATGTGATGGTTCGCCGGAGTGTTCACTTGCTGCGGTTGACACTGGCCCTGAATGCAGTTGGTGACGCTGCCTGAGCGCCACCTGCGCGAGGACTACAAGCCACTTCATCGGCGGGTGGGGCAGGAGCAGAAGCGGCGCAGCTCCAAAATGGCTGAGGCGCAATTTCGCAGGGTGGGTGTGGAATAGAGTGTGAGCTGGTCAGGGTGGGGAGTCAGGACTCGGGAGGCAAGTGTAGGGGTGTTTCTGGGTGGGTAAGGTAATCAATCCTGTGTATCGTGAGTGGCTCGGTGCAGCTTGGTTTGGTGCACGTGGTGTTTAAAGGAACCTTTCCACTTGAGTGTGCAGAATCTGGGAGATGCGGACCTGACCTTTCAGCCTCAGCTAAACCAGCGATCACTGCAGCTGGCAGCAGAGCGGGAGGAACGGGAGATGCTTCAGGAGCAGCCTGCCGCAGGGGGTGCTGCTTGGAGGCTCAGCAGCGCAGGTGGGCGGATTGGAACCCAAGTAGAGCTATGCAGGCCAAAGCCCTTGTGATCCAATGTTCACTATTGCGTGCCCTTTAACAAGGGAATAACTACTGATCAGTATTGGGCTCCGTGCTGCAGGCCTGGTGCGCAGCTGTGCTGAGGTCGATGGCAACTTGACATTTTCGCCCAGCATCAACCCAGCCAGCGAGCGGCTGCTGGAGGACAGTGCCACAGTGCCCACAGGCAAGCGCGCCTCTGTGGCAGGGACCTGGTT
Source organism: Ettlia oleoabundans (assembly GCA_019693395.1). Lineage (NCBI taxonomy): Eukaryota > Viridiplantae > Chlorophyta > Chlorophyceae > Chlamydomonadales > Ettlia > Ettlia oleoabundans. Next base: position 14,259 of record JAAMXP010000952.1, on the reverse strand, counting down.
TGCCTGAACTCCGGCTTTGGTTGGCCTGGGCAGACGCTGGTTCAAAGGGTTCATGTGGTCGGGGAGTTTGTCGGCTTTAAGGCGATAGCTGTTGTTCCGTCAGCCCTGCTCATGGCCTCATTGCTCCTTGGGACACATTCATTCTACTGTCGCCATACGCCCTGATTGTGCAGATTTTCAGGAGCGCCTGCGCTATTATTCCATGCGCAAGCAGCTGCGGCAGCAGGCGGCATCTGAGGCAGCAGATGCAGACAGCTGCACTTTCCGACCAGACACTGGAAACGCAGTGCAGGTGCTGGCGCTATCGGCCAGCCGGGCAGGAAACTTGCTTGAGACGGAGGAGGCAAGTGATGCTGCTTGGTGTTTGTGGATGGAGGGGCCAGCCGACACACGTTTGCTGGCTGCAGCTGTCGTTTGCATGCATGAGCACTGCAACACAACACCAGAGATTGAAGGGAATCAGCTGTGTCCTTGCAGCAAGCCTGTGATTTCTTGCTGTGGGTGTTTGTGTATGTGTGCAGGAGCGATACGGGCGGCTGGCTGGCGACGAAGCGGCAAAGCTGGCGGCACGGCGTGCCGCAAAGGAGGCAGAGGTGTATGGTGGGTTGCAGTTCAAACCGCAGCTGAATGCTCGATCGGTGGCAATGGCGCCCACCGGCAGTGGCGGAATTGAAGGGCTGGCCAGCATGGCAGACAGGCAGCGGCAGCGCTTGGCAGAGCTGAGGCAGGCGGAGGAGGAGCGCCTGCTCTCGCAGTGCACGTTCCAGGTAAAGCATGATTTCATGGGAGAAAGTTCGATATTGTGTAGAGTCCGTAAATAAAGGGATTGCAGTCTTCTACTCGGTGTTGGGAGGCATCCTGCTGCTGAGCTTAACATATGCCTGCGCTGATAACTCTCTACCTGCCCACCTGCCTGCAGCCTGACACCAGCAAGCCCCGAGTGAGGGGCTATTACGACGAATACCAGCCGCCCAGGGCCAACGCGCCCATCAGCATCGCCAGTGCTGCCAAGCAGGTGCACTGGCCGCTATCATTGACACTTGTGTGGGTCCTATATCATCATCATGCATGGGGAACTTCCTTGGCATTGGCGCTGGTTGTGAATGCGCCCTATCACAAAGCCGTCTGCAGGGCTTCGAGGGGCTGACCCAGCGCATTGCGGACTATCAAGCAGAGAAGGAGGCTCGGGCTGCGGCTATCAAGGCTGAGCACCAGGTCAAGCAGCTGGCCCAATGCAGCTTTGCACCCGACATCAACCGGCGGGGAGTGGAAGGCAAGGTGGGTGGTAAGAGCAGCGCGAAGACGGTGAAGTGGTGCATTGTTTGCCATGCAGCGCGGCAATATTGCTGCTGCCGTAAGTGCCAGGCCTGTCAGCAACACATCCTTGTCGCCAACACCAGCGGCGGTAAGAAGTGGACAACACATGCACCAGTGTTTGCAGGGCCCTGTTGTGGTGCGGGGACTGGAGCGCTATTGGGAGTTGAAGCAGCTGGCAGAGCGGCAGAAGGCGGAGGCGGAAGAACGTGCGGCAAAGGTGTTCCATACAAACCCGCGGGCCAAACAGGGTGCCACGGTACCGCAGCCCTTCCATCTTGCGGGACACGCGCTGCTGGAGGTCAGTACGGAAGTTCTCCTGTATGTGCTATCGTTGTCTGGTATCGCTGATTATCAAGCTCGATTGTGGGGTTCAGATCTAGGACAGGCAGCCAATGGCGCCAGGTATCTGATAGAGATTTGTAACCGACACGCCCCGACAAAGCCATGTGCTCCTGTGCAGGCAAAGGCAGCTGAGAAGCAGGCTGCCCTTCTGGAGAGCGCACTGTGTGAGCGTATGCGAGATTGTACATTCCATCCCCAGACCAACGCGACACGGCGGCAGGAGCAGCTGCAGCGCATCCTGGGCCAGCCCTTGGAGGAGATATTAGCAGCGACTGCTGAGTAAGTAATGCACGTGTTGTTGTAGTTGAAAAGCCAGTTGTTTGATTGTCGATTGGATTGTTTAACAGCTAGCCACATTGGCAGCAGCACTTGTATATTTCTCCATCAGCAAGTTGAAACATCAAGTAATACCAGCAACAAGAAGCAGGACCAGCAGCAAATTGAAAGCAGAAGGCAGCAGGTATGCTGAGCGGGAAAAACATGTAATAGCATGTGGACATAGGTGATGCTAGACACAGTAGAGGGACATAGCATTGCAGAAAAGTCACGAGCAAACACAGTCGTGGCAGCAGGCACCCAAATTGCCTTGCACTGCTGCAACCCTGGACAAGGGGGTGTGAGGCAGCACGTCATTCTGCCATGTCGTCTCCTTCACCAGCATACCTGCATGTGAGGCAACCCATAACGCAGTGGTATTGAGATTTGAGATGAGAGAGGAAAGTCTGTTGAACCTCTCGAAGCACACCAGCTGAACCAAGACGGCATGACAGCTAAACCCGGGCATGATATCACGCCCGCTGACTGTGCACTACCCTCATTTGATGCACTCACCAATGAACCATGCCAAGACCGTCTCCATCCGCTCTTCCTATTACCTCCATTGGTATGTAAGGACACGCACGGGTGCCCACCACAGGCTTCCCCTCGTTTTCCTGCAGGCAATAAAACACCGGAAACTGCCCTGTCACCTGCCAAGGCATGAATTGATTTCCTACCCCTCAGAACTGCGATGTTTTGCTGCAGAAACACATTCTCCCAAGTGTTTTAAGCTGCTTCTGCAGTTTCCCACCTGCTCCTGCTGATCAGACAGCGTGGGCATCGGGTTAAATCGCACGCTCTCCACCTTGAACCGCAAAGGCAGGCCCTTTTCAAAATAAAGATCCTGGCCGTCCACCTTCCACAGCCATGCCTCGTCATCGTCCCTCCAAAAGGAGGGGTCTGGCATGCCGTGTGGCGGGATGAGCACATCCTTGAAGAAGCCAAGATCCACGTACATGCCATCCCTGCTATCAAAACGGGGGTCTGGGTGGGGGTTGGGGGGATATATCAGTAATGTATTCTCAGACGACTGCCATGCCAGGCAGGTATGCTGGTATGCAGTGCAGCTCCGTGCCGAGCAAATAAGCTCGCTCCCTCTCACTTTGTCATCTTGTGCACCTTGCCCACCAACAGCTCCTGGTTGAAAGGTCGGAACACCACAACCCTGAAAGAAACCCTGCATAGACAGGCAGCACTTATCTACAGCCATCATCCCACATGTTTGTGCAGGATAAATAGAGAGGAACAGGCAGCATCTTGTGGTTGCGGTGCCGCACAATTCTCCCACTACAAATTTGACACGCCACCTGGCAGCACGCGACACAGGTACCTTGCCAGCAGTTCCAGCAGCACAAAACGCACTTGTAGTGCGAGCCGCCATCACTGGGGTACACATATCCATCGCCAATGGAGAGGATATCATAGATCGTGACCACCAGCCCAAGCTTGGGCACCACCTTGTCCAAGAAGTTACTCTCCAAGGCTGCTGTGATGGCTGACGCTGCAGGCTTGCCCAGATCCTACATGCAGCCCAGGAAGACATGTTAGCATCACTGCAGTGTATGTGCTCTGAGCGCCAGTCATGGGTGCAACCAGGTGCAGTGTTCCCCAGTGGAACGCAACGGTGGAAGCGGGTGGTGAACCAACAGGCGCAGTGTGGCCCATTGTAGTGCACTCCGCAAAGCACAAGGTTCTCTTACGGCACAATGCAAATGTGCTTACCTGCGGCGCAATCCTTACGTCGTCTTCTAGAGTGGACAATATGAACATGCGGCTTGTTCACGGTCGTGCCGCCAGTGGCGGCACAGATGGAGTGGACGTTGGCCAGCTAAGCAAAACGCGTGGAGCCGCTCTACGTCTGTCGCCTTTCAGTGCGGCTGCAGGGGGTAGCCTTCCGAATTGTGAACGCTGGGTTACTTGTTGTGACGCCGATGGGAACAGATAGAGCGTGCAGACACTCTTGATGCCAGCAGTGATGATATGAGCAGCAGAGCATACACGAACCAGCGCAAAAACCCACATGCTCTCGTCCTGTACCTTCTTCATGTACTGCCCCTACTCTTGTTGACACCAGTAAGCGTTGCTCTTTTTTGCGTTTGCTCAACACCACCTTTTTGATCAATATCACCTTACTTGCTGAGGACCACTTTTTGTTTTCGCTCAAGGCTGCATATTCAAGCCAGAATGGCTTTAGTGGCTGCAGCGTTCGGGCCCACTTCAGATGTGTTGCAAGGGTGACGGCTGGCTGTTGGCCCAGGCGCCGGGACAGGCTGCATCAGGTCTGTGCGAGGGCTGCAGTGGTGAGATCATAAATGTGCACTGTTCGCATCCGTTACGCAATTATCATGTGCTGAACGCGGTTAACCCGGTTAACCCCAGCCTCCCAGCTGAAGAGCAAAGTGCCTTGCATGCTAATCGTTGCTGTCGCAGCCTTCTGTCACATTGGCAAACTGCCATCAGCCAGGCAATGTAGGCGCCAAAGAATACTGCATCCTGTGCGCGCTGCATGCTTCTGCTGAGAGTAGGCAATGTTTTCGTTCCCACACCGTCGGTGATGAAAGAATCTCCCCGTCGGTGGGCCCTGGGGCCACCCTGCCTCCTAGAGTGAACATACGCCCGCTTTGCCCAATAGTTGGCCCAGGGTATCTTGTTACGCAATATATGATAGCGCCGGGACCCCTATCCCAGCACTAGGCATGTGCGCACCGCAAGGAGCCAGGGGCGGGGGCACCAGTGGCGGCGGCGCTGCCAGGAGCGGCAGCCAGGCCGCCCGTCTTCCCGTGGCAGAGCATGGTGTGCACCCGTTGCTGTTGTTGATTTTGTAACCTCTCAGGCTCATTGAGCAGCTTCTGCTAGCACGCCCAGCAAAACCCTCAGCTGCTGACCTGACCCGAGCCGTGCTGCGCTGAACGGCGGCAAGTCGCTTGCGTCCCAAGATCTTTGTTCGCTGCTGACAAACAGATATAAGCCAGCTGACGGCACGCGAATCCGCGAGAGGTAACCCTGCTGTGCGCGGCGTGGAATCAACGCTCAGGGAATAAAGCCCTAGGCGGCGAGGTTGTGGGTGGCAGGTTTTGAAAACAGTTTGGACGCCGTGGTGAACTCACTCAGGCGAACCCGCTGGCCGCCCCCTGCCCTTGCCCTGTTCTTTCCCCTCTTCTGCTACAGGTCACCGCTGCCCGTTCCTGCTTTGGGGACTGAGTGGTGACACATGTACTAGCAGATCGCATCAACAGCGCTGTCGCCGCCGTCTTTCAAGTGGTAGGCTGCTGCATGTAGCCTTGCGGGCTCTTAGGGAGGCTGCAGCGAATCAATAAGAGTTTGCAGTCAATGTGCGCAACAACTAATTACGCCGCCGCCCAATGCCCGGCTGAGGGCCAGCCAGCGGCGCCAGCGGCTGACCCTTTTCTGCGGCCCCACCTCCTGCACACTTTAGAGAATAATCTCTTCGGACTCATTTGGCCTGATTCCCTGGCTGTTTCTTACCTACAATCTGCAGGCACAATCCGGCTGACAGTTGAAGCAAGATGCAGGACCTCGGTGATGACATTGGGGCTGGGCAAAATGGCGCGCCCCCTAGCGTCGCGTCTACCGGCAAGCTGAGCCTGAGCCAGAAGCTGGGCAACAGCCTGTCTCTACTGAAGCGCACCAAGAGCGTGGACAGCTCGCGTGCTGAGAAACTGCGCCAGGACATTGATTTCACAGAGCACACTTGGCCCGTCGACAAGCTCTATGAGTGCGTGCCCCTGCCGATGGGCTCACTTTTGCCTGATGAATGTGTGGGCCTGGCACTGAAATTTTTGGATTTGCTCTATTGCCTGCTCCATGAATCGTATATGAGCCTGCCATGCTACCATTCCTGCGTGGATTGCTGTCTGCAGGTACTATGGCGCCACCCCTGAGGGCGGCCTGACCAGCGCGCAGGTGCTGCAGAACCGCGGCAAGTATGGGTGGAATAGGCTGACGCCGCCACCCACCACGCCATGGTGAGGGCGCACAGACCTTCGCAACTGAAACTCCCATCTTTCCGTCAACGTGGGGCACACTCATGCTGCTGTGTCTGTGACATCAATGCTCCTTGAGCTGCTCCGTCTGCCCTTGCCTGAAAGCCGCCTCGTGCTACTTTGTGCCTCCCTTGCTGCAGGTGGATCAAGTACCTGATGTATTATGCCGACATCTTCATGATGCTGTGAGTAATGCGCAC
>JAAMXP010000948.1:0-54895 GCA_019693395.1 Ettlia oleoabundans | reverse complement strand
GGGGAGCAGTCGAAGGAATGAGACAAGTGTGAGACAAAAACCGATTGTGAGGCTGGTTGGATGCGGATGTGGTATGTCTGCATGAGCAGGTGTTGATAATAACATAGCGCCACATGAGCATGTGCAGTCAGGGTACTCCAGCTTGCCTCCAAGCTCAACTTGCATTGCAGCCGCCCAGTGACGTCACACCTGGCACCCGAGCCAATTTCCTGCAGGTTGCCGTTGGGCCAGCGTAGGTACTCAATTGCTGTCATGTCCACCAGGCAGCTCCGCAAGGCTGGCGGCAGGCTGTCCGCGGACATAAATTTCTGGGAGACCACCGCGGAGGAGTCAGAGGAGGGTGCCTGTGAGCTGGCGGCATCCTGTTGCGCCACATGAGCCTCCAGCTCAGGCAGCGCGGGCGCAGCATGTTGGGGTGAAGGGCAGGGTGGCACCAAGGCGCCATGCAGGAGGTTGCTGGGCACCGAGCCGTCTGCGGCAGTCCTTCCCGGGCTGGGCGCCTCGTGCATCTGGGAAGGTGAGGCAGGTAATGCGTCGGATGATGTGCGGCGCAAACTTGAGGGTGGCTTGAGGGGCGTGGCTAGACCGCTGGCAAAGGGGACATCGGCATCAAATGTGAAGGGGCTCGCCGCCACCGCACTGCGTTCCACCTCCACCCTGCTGGGCATGATTGCAGCATTTGGACGTCTGCTGCTGTGGTTGTGTACGCTGAGGACGCCTTCCATGTCGACCCGGCCGCGAGACCCAATCAAGGCGCCGAAGTCTGGCACAGGGCGCCCAGGTGGGTGCTGGTCTGGACGGGTGGCGATGGCGAAGGCTGCATGGTCACCCTTTTCCATAACACTTGAGGTGTGCTCCAGCTCACCCTCACCATTAACCTGGTTGCGCCGGTGCCGGCGCTGGCGACCTTGCAGTAGCAAAGCGATGCTGCCCAACAAAGCTGCTCCTGCGGACACGGCCCCCAGGGAAATGCCTGCGATGGCACCTGAGGACAGGCCGCTGCTGCCGCTATTGATGGCGTTCCCTGCGGCGCTATTGCTGCTGTTCCTGCCGGGCGACTGCTTAATCAGCGTGTGCACAGTTGGGCTTGCAAAGCCTGCGCTTTCACTGGGCTGCACAGACCGCAGTACTGACAAAGGCTCAGAGCATGCATCGGTGCCTGCAGCCAGGCCATAGTGTGCATAAAGAAGGGGGGCACACAGCAGCGCAGCAGCAATGCAGACAGCCCAGCCACATATGCCATCTGACATCAAGTTCCCGTCAGGCTGCACAACGTGCACCTGCTCCCATCGCACCATTCTGATAGTGGACTATTGATGCGCATACATCCATTGCGGAGCAGGCAGCTGTGGCCTCCTCAATGGTCGAAAATGCGCACCAGCCTGGGACCAGCGTACTAGGGCAGCTAAAGTTGCCCCCATCAAACCCTTGTGCCAACTGCACCTCATAACCTGGCTGAGGAGGAACTTCATAATATATTGGGAAGCCTGCAGCGCACAGGCCGGCACAGCAGGTAATGTGAGAACCCGGCTTGAAGGAAAGAATGCTTGAAGCTGTGCCGACATGTCAATAACAGCAACTGGCCATGCCTTTGTGCAATTGCCCAGCCGTTCCTGGCTGTTAGTGCCTGAAACTCAGGCCAATAAGCCACAGATGCGGCACAAGACCACACCTGCCAGACGCTTAATCCAGGGCCCTGCGGCTTGTACCTCCAGTTGCACGTTACAGATGGATCCCATCAGAAGGCACATGCCAGCCTCAAGATGTGGTTCAGCTTGTTTGCAGCCATCCTGCATTACGTGCAAAATTGAGGTAAATGCAAGTAACCCCAACTGCTGCCGTGAGCAGCTGTGGTGCAGCTGCTGAGGTTTGCTGCCGCGAGGCATCTCGAGACTCTTGAGCTCACTTTAGCGTCACAGTGCTCGAAGACGAAACAGTTAGGATCGTCCAGGCACGTAATAGCGCACTCCTCTGCACTGCCAGCGGTGAAACTGCTGAGGTATTGTGCGGTGGGCTCCCCCAGGGCAATACTTGGTGCTAGAACCAAGTCGGCTCGGCCATCGACATCTCGCCAAAAATAGACGTCAAGGGGGTTCAGTACCCTATGCTTGACAGCACTCCCTGCTGCAAAGAAGCCTGTCAGGATACACAACAATGGCCATGCAGCCATGAAATCGACCCAAACGAATCATGCCTTTCCAAGGCCTCACAGAAATCAATTGAGAGAGCCGGCGCACATGCCACGTCAGCATTCCACGTCACGTCATCTTGCCCCCGCTAAGAAGCGTGTGAAAAGCACTCATTGAGCAGGGACAACCAGAACCAGGTCGACTTGGCGCACGTCATGGTTCCAAACAGCTTTTGCACCAAAACAATAACTGATTGCTCCATCCCCTCTTCCAAGCGCTGCGCGACTCGCAGTAGAGCGCAACGGCCTCAGGCTATTCCTCAGGTCTGAGGGTAGGTAAACAAGGCGGTGAAGGCTGAGGAGATGGCCTGCCCAAGTTGCAGTCTACCGTGCAAGTGAGTCCGGCACGAAATTGCTGCCAGTTGAGGCCAGCTGTTATGTCGACAGCACCACTTGTATTGCTGGCCAAAGCAACTTCCCTAGAACAAAGTCACGATAAGGATGAATTACAACCCGGGCAAACCGTCACAAAGTCACTTGATGCACCAAGCATTGTGTCCCAGTCCACCAACGGATTATCGACCACCTGTCGCAACATTGCCACTCGCGGGTGGCCTACACACACTGCCCGCTGCCCGTTGCATGGTGCTGGTACTCTTCAACAACGATTGTCCCATTGGGCAGGAGGCTTGGGGCGAGATGCCTTGCACGTTCAAGTGTGCCACGCAGAAGGCGGGGGACTCAAAGTCTGCTTTGACCAAGGGCGGCAGTGGTGTCCATGGGCCAGCGACGCTGCGCTGCTGGCCCCGGTGGCCGCCAAGCGTGCTGCTGTCCCCCATGCTAGTTGTACAACATGTTTAACAAGTTACACGTGCCAACATGATTTCGATTGCGAGCCAAATCGATTACGACCGCTTGACACGGGTGACACTGTGATGCGTCCCATTCTGCGTGGTAAGCCTTACGGTTCGACACCCTTAGCACAACCTCTGTCACACTTTTGGACGAAATGACCGGAGGAAAATAAAAATGACGAGGGAAAAGAGAGCCAGTCTGTGAATTGCGGCTGCCCGGCCCGAGAGGGGTGCAGTTCGGGAAGCAAAAATGCTGACAGGTGTGTGCATGGAGCTAGGGGAGCATATGCCACCGGGGGCTGGACGGAACAAGTAAAGGTCAAGCACGAGATGCAAGCTGTCACTGCCGTTGCCGGTTGATAAAATAAGGCGCGCCTCCTTGATCGAGGGATGCACAGGATGCACAGGACCAGCGGGCTTGGTGGCCGCGGACTGCCAGTTCAAGCTGTCGTACCAACGCCGTACACGCTTCGCTGAAACTCAAAACTCATCAAGTTCTTAAGAGCCGGTGCAAGCTCAGTAGCGTTTCGGAATTGACGCATCGCCGCGGGGGACTCAGCGGCCGTCCTAATATTCGCCCTCGCTCGGGCTGTCGCCGGGCACCAGGGCTGGCGCGTGTGCTGGCCCTCGCTTGGCTCTGTGAGCCGAACTTGGGTCCCCGCCTTAGCCATCAGCCTGCCTGCACAGCTGCCGGCGGGTGACTTAGCCGCCGCTCTGTCGCTGAGCGGCTAGCCGACCAGGAGCCCAACAATGTTTGTGAGGGAGATCACCATTGATGGCTTCAAATCCTATGCCCAGCGGGTTGTCATTGGCCCGTTTGACAGCCAATTCAATGCCGTGACAGGCTTGAATGGCTCTGGCAAGTCCAACATTCTGGACTCTATTTGCTTTGTTCTGGGCATCCAGAATTTGCAGCAGGCACGTGATAGCAGATTGAACTTGTAACTTGTGTTTCGTAAAAGTTCGTCAAATGACATGTGTGAAGTACCAGGTGGTTTCTGATTGGCTCTGCCTAGAAGAAAGAACTGGTTTGCATTCTTCATTTTGCTGTCCCAACCACCGGGGACTCCTAAGTTACTCTTTGATTGCGACTGTGCAGGTTCGTGCCAACAGCCTGCAGGAGCTGGTGTACAAGCAGGGACAGGCAGGAATCACCAAGGCCACAGTATCCATTGTGTTTGACAACCGTGAGAAGGAGCGCAGCCCTGTGGGATATGAGCAGCTGGATGAAATCACAGTTACCCGCCAGCTGGTCATCGGCGGGCGCAGCAAGTACCTCATCAATGGCAAGGTTGCAGAGCCATCGTAAGTGAAAGTTGGGTCCAGCGCTCATGGAGAGACAGCAAATTGCATGGGTGGTCGGTTGGACAGCTGTGGTAGCGTGTTCTCTTGCCGTGTGCGATATTCACCCTGCTGGCCACAAGTACAGCTGGCCTGTCGCAATAGTTTGTGTTCTCTTTCGGTGAAAGTTCATTCCTGACGCCAGGGCCCGTAAATGCCAACACTTGTATGCAGACGGGTGCAGAGCCTGTTCCACTCGGTGCAGCTCAATGTCAACAACCCGCACTTCCTCATTATGCAAGGCCGCATCACCAAAGTCCTTAACATGAAGCCGCCTGAGATTTTGGGGCTGTTGGAGGAGGCAGCAGGCACCAAGATGTACGAGGATAAGAAGAAGAAAGCGCTGCACACCCTGGAAAAGAAGCAGATCAAGGTGGATGAAATCAACAAGGTGAGCAGAGCAATAGGGCGAGGTATGTATTGCTGCTTACCTCAGGTGATGAAGAACCTTCAACATCACAGAATACGCATTTCTTGTAAGCCATACCTGTGGCCATCCTCTGGTGGGTGCTTTCACACAACAATCCAGCTGCCTAAAGGACTCCATGAGCTGTCCCTCCAGGTCCTGACTGAGGACATCTCGCCTGCGCTGGACAAGCTGCGGCGGGAGAAGGTGCAGTACATGGAGTGGCAGAACGCCACTAAGAGTCTGGAGAAACTGCGCCGCTTCTGTGTTGCTTATCGATATGTGGAGGCAGAGAGGTGAGCTGTACAACGAGTAATGCAGTCTTTGCCCTGAAACCTTGCTTGCTTGTTGGTTACGAGGCAGGGTGGGGCAGTGCACGGTATGAATGGGTCTTTTGGAACCACCAAGCCGCCCACGCCTGCTAGCAATGAGCGGAATTCAGCTGGTACTGTCTCATATGTTGTGTGAACTGACCATCTGCAGGCTGCAGCAATCAGGCGAGGAGGAGGTGCGGCAGGTGCAGAACGCCATCAGCGACCTGGATGCGCAGTCTGCCGCTCTGGACTTGGACATCCGGGAGAAGGCAGACCAGATTGAGGGGTTGAAGACTGAAAAGCAGCTGCAGAGCGGTGGGGAGGTCAAGGAGTTGCAGGCGGAGGTTGACGAGATCTCCAAAAGGTGAAAGCAACGTTTGTTTCTCTTACTCACACCCATGGGGCGAATGGGGCTGACAAGGATAGGCTGCCTGCTTCGCTTGCTTTCCTGTTGTGTCGCAGCAGGGCCAGAGCCGTGCCATTACCACCTTTGTGTTGAGGTGGTTGGGGGCAGACTTTGCTGCTGCTCTTGATGCAGGGTGGTAAGGGACACCAGCAGCTGGAACAATAAGAAGGAGCTGCTGGAGGCAGAGCAGGCCAGCTGTGCCCAGCTTGAAGCCGCACTGACAGAGGTGGATGAGGATGGCATGCGGGCCAAGATGCAGCGCGCCAGTCAGGACCGGGATGAGGCACAGACATCTTGCACCAGGTACGTATTTCGTTGTCGGTAGAGAGTGCAGTTTTGATGTGTGTGCTTGGCTGTTCGGCCCATACGGCACAAGTTGTTGCAGCATCCTGCTGTCTATCTCTAGAACAACCTGAGCTTTGCTGTAAGCACCTGGATGCAGTGCTGAGCTGGCAGTGCAAGCCGCCCAGAACGAGCTTGCAGGAGCTGAGGCTGGCGATGGGCGTGACGCATCCAACCGCAGCCTACAGGAACGACTGGCGGATGCACAGAATGCACAGGTGCGCACGGCCAAGTTGTGCACATTATTCCCGGTTGGGTGCAAGCAGACGCTGTTCTTACCGTCATTCACCCTGACAATGCTTCTCCAGTAGGATAAGAAAGCAGATATACCAGGCCAGAAATACCTTCTAGCCTTCCTTGCCTTGTTCTCAACATTTGCAGGCTTATTTACTGTTGATGTTTGCTCCCCTGCATCGTGTTTTGTTTGTGCAGACCGAGGCTGAGGCCGAGGCCAAGGCTGCTGAGACACGCAGCAAGCACCTGCAGAAGCAGCTTGCGGAGCAGCGTAAGGCGTTGGCCTCCAAGGAGAAGGAGGGTTCCATTCTGCTTAGTGACCTTGAGCGGGAGCAATCTGCAGTGGACCAATGCAGGCAGGCTGCAGCGGCGCTCGGGCACGACCCGGCTGCCTCAGCAGCGCTGGAGAAGGAGGCGGAGCGGCAACATGGCGAGGTGCAGCGCTGGAAGGACCGCGTGGATGAGCTTTCTTCCCAGCTGTCAGGTGGAAACACGCGCGTTGCAGGGTGATGCTACTTGTCAAAGAGGCATTTGCCATATACGCGGGCTAGGGAACCACGCGGAAGGGTTCGCTTCCCTTTTGCAGCTTGCCTGCATTACTTGCATCGCATGCTCGGCTTCTGAGTCTATTTAAGATGCTAGCCTCGTTGTCCTTCTATCCATCTCTCTCCTGCAGCCATCGACTTCCGTTACACAGACCCTGAACGCAACTTTGACCGCTCACGGGTTAAGGGTGTGGTGGCCAAGGTGACGCGGGTGGAGGACCCAGCCACCAGCACGGCACTGGAGGTTGCAGCAGGCGGCAAGCTGTACCAGGTAGTGGTGGACACGGAGCAGACAGCCAAGGCGCTGTTGGCTAACGGCCAGCTGCGCCAGCGTGTCACTATCATTCCGCTGAACAAGGTTTTCGCGCGGGATATCCCACTCCCTGCGGTCGCTGCGGCACAGCGGATGGCTGGAGACAAGGCGCAGCCTGCTCTGGAGCTTGTTGGGTATGACCAGCAACTATCTGCCGCTATGAAGTACGTGTTTGGGGGCTCCTTCATCTGTAAGGTGGGAAGCTGGATTTCAGTGCTGAATTAACACGGCGCAGCAGGCCATAATGCTAACTGGTGTCAGTGGCTTTGCTAGTGTGGTTTGCTCAGCACCTGTCCAATTGCCCCGGTTGGATGAAATTCAAGCATTGAGCAGCAGAAGTTTATCTTCCTCAGATCCTTATGGCTGCCTATATTGTTGTTTCCTGCTGCCTCAGGATGCAAGCACCGCCAAGAAGCTGGCCTTCACGCGTGAAGTCAACACCCGGTGCATCACGCTTGAGGGAGACGATTTCAACCCTGGCGGTACGCTGACGGGTGGCTCACGCAACAAGAGTGGAAGCGTGCTTACGAGGCTGCATGAGCTGGCGGCGGCAGAGGAGCAGCTTGCAGGGGCGCAGGCCAAGCTTCAGGAGGCCCAGGCCTCGCTCAAAGCAAAGTCTGCCGCCGCACAGCAGTACAAGCGGTAGGGCTGTCGCCTGCATTTACTGCTCAGTCATCACATGATATGCAATGCAAGGGCATCCTAAAATTTTCACACTTCCAGCAAGTTTTCACAAAGCTGGTTGCCTGCTTTCCCAAGGTCTGATTGCCCGTAAACATGACTATACAAAATGTCGATCTGCTGGCTTTGCTGGCCTGTTTTTTTCCTATCAGGCTAAACCAGGAGCTGGAGCTTAAGCAGCACTCGCTCAAGTTGCTGGAGGAGCGCATGCAGGGTAGCGAGGCACACCAGCTGTCTGAGGCTGTTGCCACCACCGAGCGGGAGTTGCAAGAGGCACAGCAGGCGTTGGCAGCAGCACAGGAGAAGAAGAAAGAGATGGTTGCATCTGCCAAGGTGCTGAGTTCAAAGTGAACCTACCTTTCGTGCCGCTGGCAGCTGCTCTACCCAGTGGACAGGCCACGAGCTGCATGGAAACTGTCAGCATCAAGCCAAACTTACTTAGTGGTCGAGCATCAGCTGCCATGCTTTCTCCCTGGTGCTCCAGGAGCTTCAAAACGAAATCGCCAACTTTGGCAAGGAGCGCGACAAGCGCATCAAGGCGGCCAAGGACAAAATTGCTGCTGCCCAGAAGGAGTTTGAGTCGGCCAAGAAGGAGCTGAAGGCCAAGCAGACCACACTGCAGGTGGTCAATTCTGTTGTAGGTCTTTCATAGCCTGGATCTCATTGAACAGTGCGTGATACTATGCTTAAACTTGTGAGCGATTGGATTGCATCATGAGTTGCACTGTTGCGTGGTGCAGGCGACCCTGGCAGAGGCAGAAGCTGCAGATGGGGAGCGCAAGACCCTGCACGAGCAGCTGGCAGCAGCTCAGAGGACGGTCAAGGAGCTGGGGAAACAGGTGGGCTTTCAGCTGTGACTGGATTCCCTTGGAGATAACTCATAGAAATCAAGAGCTGCTGGCGATAATTTGTATAAGAACGGCACTGAGCCGTTTGTCATGTTTGCACATAACAGGCTGATTTCCATCCTTTTCCACAACCAACGATCTGGTGTGGTGCACGGCTGTTTGACGCTGTTGCAGGTTGCCGAGCTGGCAGCTGTAGTGGCTGCTGCCAAGGCTGACTATGACGACCGCAACGAGCGGCTGATGGAGCGGCTGGCGCGCCTGAAGGAGTGCGACATCGAGATTGCTGCAGCCACCAAGGAGCAAGATGCGCTTGAGGCGGCCAAAACCGACATTGTGGTGGAGAAGAAGAAGCTCAACAACAAGTCAGTGCAAAAAAGATTAATGCATAATGGGAGTTTGTCGTTGGAATAACTAACGCTTGTGCTGGTATTGCGCTTTTCTTTATTTTATCTTAACTGCGTGCAATGCTGCCCACAGGCTGGATGCGCTGCGCAAGAGCATGACTGACTCTTCTGATCGCTGCCGCAAGCTGGAACGGGAGTATCAATGGATCCCCTCGGAGAAGGCCCACTTTGGGCGGCCCAACAGCGACTACGACTGGGAGGCAAATGATCCTGAGAAGGCACGTTCACAGGGGTGGGAGGGGTATTTGCCGCTGGCTTGCGGCAGGTCACTCCCACATTTGGGCAAAAAGCTGCGTGATTGCTGCGTGTAGCAGGTTTGCTGTGACTGATCATGCGGTACATTGAAGCCAGTATGCTGGTTGGTTGATCATGCCCCTGAGCACAAACGCATATTGTGCTGCTTATTATGGACTGGCCATGACACTGCAGATGTTTGCCGAGTACGAGAAGGCCAACTCCACCATTGACGGCCTGTCCAAAAAGGTCAACAAGAAGGTGATGCAGATGTTTGAGAAGGCGGAGCAGGAGTACAATGAACTGAAGCGCAAGAAAGATGTAGTGGAGAATGACAAGAGCAGGATTGAGCAGGTGGGCTGGAGTGGTGTAGAATTTTGTGGTGGGGTAAAGGCGGGGTGTGGGTGGGGGCCTTTGGGCAAGGCAATTGGCACTTTATTTGCGCGTGCTAATCATGCCTGTACACCTGCCTGCTCGCTGCCCAATGTTGCATGCTTCACTGCTTCTAACCCGATTGACCCTTGCCATGCACCATGCAGACCATTGGCGCCCTGGATGAGAAGAAGCGGGAGGCCCTGGAGAAGACGTGGCGCAAGGTTAACACCGACTTCGGCTCCATATTCTCCATGCTGCTGCCGGGCACCACTGCCAAGCTGGACCCGCAGGAGGGCTGCTCTTTCATGGCGGGTGAGTGGGTGTAAGTAGCTGGGGCCCAGGAAACAAGCGGGAAATGTGAGCTGTAGATTGCAACATCAGCAACATGTTGTGAGGTTCAAGATGTCCAGGGACTGCAATGTGCGCATATATGGTGCTGCATGTGTTCTATGTGAAATGGCCTCAGGAGTTTGGAACTTTCATCAACGTACAGTTTGCCTTCGTTTCTTGGCATTCAGGGTTGGAGGTGAAGGTGGCGTTTGGTGGCGTGTGGAAAGAATCGCTGAGCGAGCTCTCGGGCGGGCAGAAGTCGCTGCTGGCACTGAGCCTCATCCTTGCCATGCTGCTGTTCAAGCCCGCCCCCATCTACATCCTGGATGAGGTGGATGCTGCGCTGGACCTGAGCCACACGCAGAACATTGGTCGCATGATCAAGTCGCATTTCCCGCAGAGCCAGGTGTGGCTTTGGGTTGCTTGCACTTGCTTGTGCATCTTGATCCACCATGCATCGGCTCCTGCACAGCTGTCAAGAGTTAGTGGCAGGAATTACACCACGGTTTGTTAACGTCCTGCAACACTGAAGTATGTGCACTGACATGGGTGCACTTTTGCCCGATGGTGCAGTTCATTGTGGTGTCATTAAAAGAGGGCATGTTCCAAAATGCCAACGTCATCTTCAGGACGAAGTTTGTGGATGGCGTCAGCACGGTGACACGGAACGTGAACACGACCGCTGCACAGGTAGCTGGCACCAGCAAGGCAGCAGTAGCGCGCAGCAGGGCAGTGCTGCAGGAGAACACTCGCAGTTGATGTTTTGGAGATGGCAGAGTTGTACCATTGACACAATGATTTGGTCGGCACGACCATCATGAGTTCACACTACAGGTACTGTAACAACAGTGGGCAGTGCTGGAGCAAGTGAATGAACCAGGGAACATTCATCAAAGGAGCTCGAAAAAATTTGGACATGTAGAGCATAAAATGCGAATGTGTGTTGCTTAATCATACATGGCGTGGTACGTGGCAAGCAGCTCTGCTGCAGCTCGGGGCGGCAGCTCTCCAGCAGTAATGGCTGGCATCAAGCGGCCCAGCAGCCACCTCACATTCGCATCCTGCCGGAAAGAATCTAGGAGCGCTTCCTCTGCTGCCGTCCAGGTCACTCGCTGCCGCTGCTGCCTTCGCAGCTGCGCCAGCTCGCCGCTGCGTAGCATGGCTGCTTGGTAGTCGGCCAGATGCTGCTGCAGTTTGTCTATGCCATCTCCAGTGCGTGCGCTGCATGTTAGCACAACTGGCTGCCAGCAATGCCACCGTCGGCGATGAAATTGCACCATGCTCTTGAAAGTGGACGCTGCTCGCGCCGCTGCGGTCTTGGTGCTTCCGTCCGATTTGTTGACCACAACAATATCTGAATGCACAAGCGAGAGGTTCCCATTCTTGGCAAACTCATGGATGGGATAACCAGAACGAGTGGCCATGCGTTGGCAGGAGTCAAACGCTTGCCAGCCTGCACAGCTGCCGGTTGTGCAGGCCAGATCATCGGCATTACCCAAACACTGCTGGTCCATGACTCACATATAGCGACTTGCCCCTTGCATTACCCACAAAGCTCCCAAGCACCTGCCAGCTCAGTCACGCCACGCTTGATAACTTGGAGCTCGTCTCCACCCACTGGAGGCAGCACCAGCACAAAAGCATCAACCAGGTCCTGTACCGCGGTCTCACTCTGTCCCACACCAACAGTCTCTACCAATACCTGCAATCACAGCAACTGTAAAGGTTACCTAGGACAGTCCTAAGCGTCTCACTGCGAAGCGGCAGTTTGGTGGGCGCTTCCGATGCTGAGGTGTATTTGCCCTTGTTCAATCAATGCAAGTAAGTTGACAAGCAGAATGCAGCCCATCCAATGCATGCGCAAGCCCCGCCACTGTTCATCTCACCATGTTGTAGCCGGCCGCTTCACAGATGAGGATGGCGTCAAAGGTAGCACGGGCCACGCCGCCCAAGGTGCCACGAGCAGGGCTTGGGCGCACAAAGGCGTCAGTGCTGGCACTCAGGCTGCAATGAAGGATCCTGGACAAATTAGTGGTTTGGACTAAACTCACAAGGCCCGGACATAAACAGCTGCCTGGAGCAGACATGCCGTGGTCTTTGAGCACAGCTGTACGCTTGTGGCCAAAATCTCTGCAATGCCGCGATTGCACCCTTACCATGGCATTCGTGTCTTGTCCCCCAAAATTGCTCCTCCACTTGCATCACTGCTGGGATCGATAGCCAAAACTGCCACACGCTGCCCAGCTTCCAGCAAGCTGCAGCCAAGGGCTTCAATCAGGGAACTCTTGCCAGCACCAGGGGGTCCGCTGACACCAATGCGAAAGGGTTCGGGCCCAGGCAGCATGGCGCCTCGATCGCCAGCCTGCACTGCCACCTCTCGCCGTTGGAGTCTGCATTTCTGCAGCCCACGCAGCAACGTTGCAGCCTGCAGCTGATGGTCGAGGCGGGTGGACTCGACTAGCGTGATGCCTCGGCTTATGCTCAGTCGACAGCCGGCCAGAATGCCCTCTGCCAACTGTTCAACAGAAGCAAACTGCCCGAGGGATGGCATAGTGTGCGGCGTCTGTTGGGCTGCAGTTGCAGTGGGGATGGAGCACAGTGGAGGAGGGTCTAATTAGATGTTCATTCACCAATACAGAGTGGCGGGCATGTGTGCCTCTAACGCCACCACCGAACAGGCTACTGGCGCCCCTGTCGACGTGCCCCCCGCCCCCGCGCCATTGGTAAGTGACAGACTGCCCGCAACCTATCACCTGCATCGTGCAGAGGCCACAGAGACCCTTGTGGCAAAACCACAAAGCTTCTAGCAGCACCACTTCTGGCACCTCTTCATGCTCAATCAATGCAACTATTGCGAATCAAAGAACATGATTTACGAAACATTCGCGATGAAATGGGAGAAAACGTGCTGCGGCCGTGCTGAGCGTCCCATCACCAACCATGGCCCCTCATCTCGCGCTTGCACATTCTGCACTAGGTCTGCCACTCGTAGACGGTCAGGTCCCTGCAGCTCACCGTCTGTTGGCTCACGCGGTAGCCGCTTTCGGCAGCTGCCTTTGTTGCCAGCTGTGGTCGCCGGCGGCGTCGCCCCGCCCCAAGTCAAGCCTCTTCAGTCAAGAGATCTAGAGGTTGCGAGGGCGCAGGTGTGTCAGCGCCCGCCGCTGTGGCCGTTGCTCCCTCCGCTGTATTTCCTGGGGCTCACCTCTCCTGCCCTTTGGCCCGTCGTCCTCCGTCCAAAGCTGTTGACGCCGGGGCCGGCGCCTTTGCCGCCCGACCGCTGTGCAGGTGCACGCCCGGTCGGCCTTTCCCTGCCGCTTCCACCGCCTCCTAGTTCAGGAGTGTCGTTACTAGGCGCCTTCGCCTGTATCCCAACTTCAGAGGTAGTATTTGTACGTTTCGTTCCCGACTGCCATGAACACAGCGGCTCGCACAGCAGTCAGTCCGCAGAAGAGCGGCGCGCCAGACGCAGCACGGGCGCTGGATACCGGCGCAGTGACCAAGCGGCTGCAGCAGGAGCTGATGGGGTTGATGGCTAGTGGCGGTGATGGCGTTTCGGCCTTCCCTGCTGGCGATTCGCTGTTTGACTGGGTGGGCACCATTAACGTGAGTGTGTCGTGCCACTGCGTGCAAGCAAAGTAGCCTCGCTTCCCTCTGCTGCTTCTCCGTGAGAAGGGGAGCCAAGGATCAAAGCGTTGCGCATCCAACATTGACTCAGGGTGCTGTTTGGTTCTGCATGTGCACCACTGGGCTTCGTAACACCATTCTAGCAGCAAAAGAACCAGTAAGCTTGTTTATATTATGCCTCCAAGCGGTGTGCCAGCCTGTTTAGCAAGCTTCCGTTGTTCCCTGCCTGTCCTTTGCACGTAAACGACTGCAGGGCGCAGAGGGCACAGCATACGAGGGCTGCACATACCGCCTATCCCTCAAGTTCACCTCAGAGTACCCCTTCAAGGCCCCTACCGTGCGGTTTGAGACCCCTTGCTTTCACCCCAATGTGGACACTTATGGCAACATCTGCCTAGACATTTTGAAGGATAAGTGGTCAGGTGGGTACTTACATATGGAAAGTTGATGATTTGCAGAGCAATCGCGCTTTGTGTGCTGGCCAGCTTTGAGTGTGATAACGTTAGGTGTCGGGATTTGCCCGGCTTGTAGATCACAGGTTCCCTGGCTATGCCGAAGCTTTCAGCACAGAGGCGCTCATTTTTCTAGTGGCCATGCTTTTCTAAAGCAATGCAGCAGATTGCGAAGCTTATGCTAGTTCCCTCTGATCAGCATGGCCTCTTGCGCCTCTTTTCCGTGCGTGCAGCGGCATATAGCGTGAAGACCGTGTTGCAGTCCATCCAGTCGCTGCTGGCAGACCCCAACGTGGACTCGCCGCTCAATGCACATGCAGCAAAGCTGTGGGGCGTCAACGATGCAGAGTACCGGGCGCTGGTGCAGAAAGCGTATGCTGGACCCAAGGCGTCATAGGGCCTGGCGGCTCGGCGCGGCCGCAGCATGGCTGCCGTTGTTTCCTGCTGCAAATCAGCGCTGCAGCGTTCTAAACTTGACACAATTGACATATGCAGATCACCAACGCACTCGCTTCCCGGCGTTTTTAGGTAGCTCTTGCGGTGGCAGGACTGGCATTAAACGCCTTGCGACAGGCCGGCTTGCTGTTGTACCACATTGCCAACCAGAGCATGTTTGCCAAACATCTGCGCCACCCCTCACACCCACCCACATGATAGAGGTGTATGCGCAACTTGTACATTGGACTTGCTGTAACAACAGTAATTATCAGTCAAACACAGTCAATCATCTGGGAGCGACGAGTGCAGTTCGGTCCTGACGGACCAGTATCTATGGCTCATTTGCTGGGTTGTCATCCCGAGTTATGCTGATTAGATAATCGCACCAGGCGCCAAAGTGGGCATGGGTATGGGCTCATCAGGGGACGAGCCAATGCCGCCTCCCTCTTCATCATCCCACGACACTTCTTGCTGCTCCATCATCATCGGGCCTGCATCCCCACCCAGGGGATCAAGCACAGACTGCTGTCGGGGCCCGCCAGTGGTGGCCCACAATGACCCATCATCCACCAGCCCAGAGGGCCGACTCCTCTGGACCTGCTGCTCCTCTGGGTCAGTCGCCTTCTGCTGCTGCTGCTGTGCTGCTGGCAGATGCTGTTCGCCGGCATATGGCTGGCCGTGCATGTGTTGCCCGGCATGCGCTGCCTCCTGAGCAAAACGTGAGTGTCCTGCACATCACAATGCAATGTTGTTTATTCAAAACCTTAAACCAATGGTAAGGAGCTTCCTGTATGCTGCCTTTGGTCGGCACTGAAAGCCACACACCTGCTGCTCCAGCTGAGGTGGGCCTTGCAACAGTGGCGCCAGAAAATGTCCGGCCTGGCAATCCTGGAGCAGGTGACAAGCCCAGCTCTGCCGTCCGGCCACTAACCCTGCCACTTCCTGCGGCTGTGGGCACACCGTCCCCTGCAGGGCTATCAATGCCAATGGTGCCTGGCGTTCGCAACTCGCCAGCTGCTGCAACCAAGCCATTGGCTGCAAAGCGACCCCCACCGCCATTTGCTGCGGCACCCGCGTGGCTTTCTAAGAGTGTGGAAAGAATCAGTTCTGCCTCATAGTCGACATCCTGCATGCAACAGATATGGGTGCTGAGCAGCGGGATAGCAGTATAGAACTTGTTCATTAGCGAGGTTAACACATGCCTCTACCTGTCCAGAGCAAATGATCAATTGTAAACGTTGGTCAGACAGCATGGCTCGTGCAAATGTTCCACGGCCCAGTAAGCACAGCCGGTGCGGCAGCACGGCGCAACTCATGCACAGCCGTTGCTGCCACCCCACCACGTCACTGGCTGCCTGTGGCTGTTGACTCCATGGACCCTCGGTACTCAAGCGACTGACCTGGCCATGCACTTGCGGGAATTGTGGCTCTGCCACCAGCGGGTTCCCAGGGCTATCAAAGCACAGCCTAATGTGGGTCCCAAGGTTTTCGCACAGGCTCAGCATCGCCTTAAAGTCCTTCACGTTCACAGTCACATCAGTAACCTCATCTGTAGGAGGGCACGCGGCCAACTGGAGTAAGTTCACCGGCTCATTGATTGCGCTCGCTGCAGATTGACGACATAGGAACACGCAAGAAAGGGGGGCATCCAGCCTACCTGCAGTGTTGACGTAGGTCAGAAACGTCTCAGAGGGCTCAACTTGCACTGAAGTGTACAGGGACTTGTCCACGTGCCCTGCGTTGTTGGCACAAGTCAAATCTGGAGTAAATCCACAGAGTGAATCATTGGTACACATTCAATCAATGGCAGCAGATCAAGTACAATCCATCTAGCAAATGTGCCAGCACTCCCAGGCTCCTCACCTTTCTGCGGGTCGATGAAGCTGTTGACGTGCACGGGGAGCTGGCTGCCATCTGGCAGCGCCACAATGGTCACTTCTTCCAGCCCCGTGTGGAAGCTGGACAACAGGCGTGACATGGCAGGCGTCTCAGCCGTCAGCCGCACCGCAAACTGCCGCTTGTCCACGGTGGCCTGTAGTATCTCTGAATCCATCGTGGGCAGGTTGTAGCTCTTCACCAGCCCTGCATGGCAGCAGGCAATGGGCGAGGTCAGTGCTGATGATAGCCAAGGTGCCAGGGAGTCAAACAGGGATGGTGGCTGGATGCAACTTGTCTATCCCATTCCCTGATCACAAGGGTGATAGTGCAGATTACGTAAACACACAAACCATTCTCGCAATGAAGGGTGATCGTAGCCTTGCAGCTGGTTGTATTCAGGTCGAACAATATCTTGCTCGCTTTCTGCGTCCGAAAAACCGACAGCACGTGCTGCAGCCGGGGAGAAGGGAACATATTGCAGCAAGCAGCAGCCTGGGCAGTTGGGCAGGTGACAGGAAGCTGTGGCTCTGCAAAGCAAGATCAAGCTATTTTACAGTTTCTGGCTGCAACAAGACGTACTTAAGGATAATAGAGTGTAGCCCTGCTACCGCCTGCCCACCTTCATCAGCAGCCCAGCTTGCACAACATTGCAGTCCAGCACGTCATAACTGTCAAAGAAGCTGGCGTTGTATGTGACTGACAGGTAGGCGCTTAGGGACGAGTTTATGGCCCTTAGTACAATCTGCAGGGTGCATGCATGTCAGAGAGGTGATGCATGGCAAGAGCATCAGCGTTGCAAGGCATGGCCTGCGTGCAACATGCCTGCTTGCGGCAGGTGCTCACCCTGGCAGGCAAGGCCTCCAGCAGCAGCTCATTGCCAATCTTCTGTAAGCTTTGCAGGCCGTGCTTGATCAGCTTGAGCTGCCTGTCCACCAGCGTGAAACGGACCGACATGGGATGGCGACTGGGCTCTCGCCGCTGCAGGACGGCAGACCCGCCCCCTCGGAGTAGCGCGGAGGGTCAATTGTCGGGCCGACCAATTGGTGTACGGGGGTCTCCAGACACAAGTAGGGTACCTCACAGTCAGTTTGATTACGCCTGATCGATACAGTGTCGGCGAGAACGCTTTTGTCTGCAGGCCCAAAGTTAGGAAGGAGTGCTGCAAAGAAACTGTTCTGAAGAGCACTCGGGTGTCCCATCAGCGAAATGCGAATGAATTGTAAGTAAAGACTAAGCCCTGCTATGGCGTCATGCTGTGGCTGACTCAGTCGGAACAGTTGTGATGCCTACAATAATTCCATTAACCTTGCAAGCCTTCCTTTGCGAGAATACGTAGCAGCAATACGTTTGTGGGTAACATGGAGAACTACAAGCAATAAAACAAACACCTCGTGACGCTGGTATGTTGTTGCCGAGGGTGCCGGCACCGCAACACAACAGCTCGCGGAACGCTCACTGTATTTTACCGCAACGTGCCGATGCTGACTTCACTATCAGGTGGCTGGGTTTTGTACGGACAGGCACCTGGCATTCATGCCTTTACTCCTGCCTGCTCTAGCAGCTTGCTCAGCTTGCCGCTGCTATGAGCTGCAAGCGTGTCGTCACAGCCTCCCACAAGCTGGCCGTCAATGAAGACCTGCACAGGCGGGGACCGGGCAAACGACGCACAGTAGCCAGTAAACGTTAGCCTCTATCTGGGCGGCTCAGGTCACACACGCTTGTTTTGCATATCCCACATGCCATATGCGCTCACCTGAGGCACAGTGCGTCGTCCTGTGACTTCGGACAAGGCCTCCTGCACCTGGCTGCCATCTGCCAGGTCATCCAGCTCTACCACCTTTGCTGGCACACCCAGCTGTTGGAATAGGCCCTTCACCTCAGAACAGTCTGCAAGGGGCAGGGGGTGCAAGTCGCACACGGTGACGATGGCGCATAAGTGCGATTGGGACTGGCAGTTATGCCGGACAATGCAGGAAGCAGAACTGTGATGTTTTGCGTGGAATTGCACGGGCAACATGCTTGCTCACATGGGCAGTAAGTCTTTGAAAAGACCATCACTTTATTTTGCGCAACCTTGTCTTTCACCATTGCCGCATAGTCATTGCTGGCAGACATTGCTCGCACACTGAACTGGCGGGGGCTCGGGCGCGGGGCCGCTGCAGCATATACATTATCACACAATTAAGGTGTTGACATTAGTGAGGCCTGCACTGCTCATAACCCTTGTCCCCCAATAATCAAAATATTTTTGCGGTTTTGCAGAACAAACCGCTTCAAGCACAGCGAGACTGACTTGGCGGGCGGCAGCGGACTACCACCACCACAAATAACCTCATACAGGGGCGCACTCCCACTCACCCACTGTGATGCGCCTGATCGCTTGAGGCCTCGCGTTGGTGCTGCGCGCGGCGCTTGCGCGTGCGGTTACTAGCCTGATATGGCCGGCAAGCAGAAGAAGAGACATTTGGTGGACGGAACGAGCCCCTGGAGCACTACAAAACAATGCAGGTTGCAGATTAAAGGTGAAGTGCACAACCCCCTCCCTCTCCCTCCTCTAAGTTGCCACGTTGGAGGCTGAGTAAGCAGATGGGTGCGCAAATGTTGTTTGCACACTCCACGACCATTGCGGCTCTTGTGGAGAGCGTGGGTCTCGCAATGGGCTCCAACAAAGGTAGTTCAGGGCTGGACTCTCTGCTGGCGGGTATTCAGGGCTTCAACAAACCAAGTCTACATGACTTGAAAGCCAAAGGAAGCAGCGCTGTGTCGAGCAGCGCCTCTCTCCGAGCGCAGCCGCACAGTAGCAGCCCTCCCCGCCCACCGGGGCCCTCGATCCCTTCGGCAACCCCCGGCGGCAGTCATGCCTTGGCCATGGAGCATTCGGAGCACATGAACAAGTCGCGGTCCAGTCCCTCCCTGGCGCAGGGCCGGTGCGGTTGCCGCCAGATGCCATTGCCGCAACATTTTGGCTGACCAGTTGGCAGAGTTCTAACCTATGCCATATGCTGCCTATCTCCTCGCTTTTGCTGAAAAGCTAATGCAGGGCACTGCAGCCATCACCTTCCGGCAGCAGCTTGAGCAGCCTGGGCGCGACACCTGCCTCAGGTGTGGCTTGTGGCTTGCTTTGTTCTTGCGCATCTCACTGTATAGGGCCCTAAAACGATCTTTAATGTGGCAGGAAACCAGGGCGGTTAATGCAATGTCTTAGCATCCTCCTTTTACAAAACTTTCAAACTGAGAATCAATCAGTTCCCCATTACCAGCTATTTTAGGGACCAAGCAGTCTTTTGCGGGCTTGGTGTGCAGGTGCCTTTGACGACTTGCTGGGCGAGCTGCCAAAGGCCAGCAGAGGCAGCAACTCGATGCGGCAGCATGGCACAGGCACAGGATCGCCCCCTAAGCCTGCAACTTCCGCTTCTGTCTCGTCCCCATCACATCTGACACCAGTGGTACCAGTGGTAGCTCCTGCTTCGTCTGCAACACCGGCAACACCCGGCGTGGATGAGGATCCTTTTGCGATGTTTGGAGGGCCGCCGCCAGCAGGATCTAGCAGCAGGAAGGTGCAGGACTTCGTGAGCGACAGCGCCGGAGCAGGAGCGCCAGTGGCAGACATTGATGATGGGTTCCTAGCTGGTTTTGCTTCTCAGCCCCAGCAGCAGAAGCACAAGCAGGAGCAACCTGCTGCAGCAGCAACCGAGAAGAGTCTGTCCACAGACTTTGGAGACTTTTTTGGGTCTGTGGATCAGGAGGTAGCTGCACCTGTGCCCGCTTCTTCTGCCAGCCCGATGCAGAACACTGGCATGCAACCGGGCTCTGCTACGACAGCAGCCAGCCAGCAGGGGCCGGAATCAGCAGGTGTGCGCGCTGGCATGAGCTTTGGTTTTGAGCGGCCTGCCAGCCCGGCTGCTCAGGCTCCCTCTAGTCAATCACGTTATCGCGTTTTTGATTATGGCCAGTCAGGGGAAGGTGCGATGGCAGGTACACTGCCACCTAGGGCCAGCGAGGCAAGGCAGCAGCAGCAACAACCGCAGGGGGTTGGCAGTAGCCCGTTGGAGGATGGGCTGCGGACGTCTGCTGACATTGGCTGTTTGCCGCAGCGGGAACATCGTGCAAGGCCACCCACCGGTGTCCTGCAGGCCGACATTTATCAGCAGCCGTCCCAAAATGCAAAGGAAGTTGTTAACGACTTAAGCCAAAAGGCTGCCAAAGCGCTGCAGAGCGGCACAAAGTGGTTTATGAAAGCCAGCAAGACGCTAGTCACGCAGGTGCAGCAACGCTTAGAGCACCACAGCAGCAGCAGTAGTGGCGGCAGCAGCAACATTGGACCAGCAGGTGGGTTGGTGCTCTGACCAGCACTCTGCGGGAGTTCTGTTTGTCCGCTTTGGCCCAGCATTGCCGGTCTGTGCACTGGGGGCATCAGATGTGCTGGCTCTTAGCTGCCTGTTTCCCATTCGATTTGCTGCCTGCTAATGAATAGAGATTTTAAACTGCAGGGGCGTTAACTGCTTTATCTGCTGAATGCTTTTAGAGGGTGCATTGCTTTGCCTGGTTGGCCTTGCCTGCTCAATGCAGGGCGGCCAGTGCCTGGTACTGGTGTACCGGAGCCCTTCCATTACGACTGGGCAGCGCAGCTAGTGCGGATCTCGCCCAACAGCCGCTCGGCAGCACTAGGTGCCATGACTGAGGATGACAGATTGGCGGTGCAGGTATATTGGCGGGGTGGCAAGTGGTTATCTATGGTTTCTGCTAGGAGCAGAAGTGTTCAGTGGGCTGAGCCTTTCCTGGGACTTAGTGAGGGGCTAATGTTCTCAGGGCTTTTATCACGGTTGTTGTTGACACGCGGATGACCGTCCATTTTTGTGTGTTGCCGTTGACTGCAGCGGATCCTAGATGAGTCGGTGCTTGGTGATAGCTACATGCAAAGCCCGGCATATGATGGGTATGCTGCTTCTGGTCCAGAACACCAGCAGGGGCAGGGGCACATGCCATCTGGCAAAGCACCAGGGGACCCTGAGCAGGGCGCTAAGGCTGAGCTTGGTGCGGGCTTCAATGAATGCAGCCATAATGAGCAACGCAGTCACAGCGGTGCAATGCCCCCTCTTGCTTCTGCGGCAGTAACAGCAAGCGAATCAGGCAAGTCGCAAATGGCAGCTTCGGGAGAACAGGCGGACCAGCAACCTCCCAGCTATGATCAGCTGTTCACACAAGATAGGCTGGCCAGACAGCCATCAGCACCGCGGCACCAACCGCAGACGCAGCAGCAGCAGCACACGCCCGCAGCAGCTGCCAAAGACCTCCTATGGATGGATGCCGCTTCTGGCGCCAGCAGCAGCATCCGCGAACCTTCCGTGTCACCGCCACCAGCAGCAGATGATGACTTGCTTGGCTTCAATGGCATTGGCCCTGATCAAGAGGCTGGGGCCATGTCAACAGCGGCCAGCAACACTGCCCACATTGATGACCTCTTCACTTTGCCTTCCAAACAAGTGGTGCCGCCAAGCAGCAGCAGCAAGCATGAACCTACAAGCACGCAAGGCCGGCATCGTGGGGTTAGGGCTGCTGCTACAAAGCCTACAGGGCTGGACAGCATGATCGACTTAGGGGTCAACCTGCCCACTGTGGACACTGCTGGATTTAGTGAGCTATACCAGGATGTTCAGGTGAGAGTGGCTACTGTCACGGGCTCCCTTCTGGCGGGCAGTTGCATCGCATTTTCAGCTTGTGGTATTGCAATGTTGGCTTGGATGCAGTCCGTTGCTTAACATTTTCTGCACAGCCCTTGTACATGCAGCGCTGAAATATATAAAACACTGAGTTGCACATGTTTGGGGTGTGCGTTTTATGTAGATGGATGACATTGGTTGCAGAAATGCCAATGAGCCAGAGGAGCGTCGTGCGCTGCGGCAGCGACGCATTCAGGAGAAACATGAACGCATGATGCGTCAGGTGTGCTGTGATGATATCGGATTGTTGCCACAGGCGGCAAGATCCATGTTCCTTGCTTTTAACTCGCATGTACTTGGTTCGTGATCGCCAGTTCCTCTTTTCCACATGAATCTCTTGCCCACACAATACTTCTCGAAACACCTGCTTGCCACCTGTCTGCAGCTGGCAGAGAAGCGGGCCCGGGATGAAGCAGAAGCCGCTGAGAAATCAGGCAAAGTTGAGCTCAGGGGGACTCTGCAGCCCAAAATTGATGCGTGGACAGCTGGCAAGAAGGACAACATACGTGCACTGCTGGCCAGTTTACACACCGTGCTGTGGGAAGGCAGCGGCTGGACACCGCCGAGTATGGCGGACATGGTCGACAGCAACAAGGTGTGTGCCTGGGTGTGATTATTTGCAACAGGCAGTTACAGTATCCCCTAGTTGAATCCGGGACCTGCCCGCAATTCAGTTGCACGGGTCGAGTTTGGCGGCAATTGATGGACTTGCAGCACCTATCTGGTGCTCACCGTTGTTGCGGTCACTTTATTCTGCCTGACTGCAGGTGAAGCGGGCGTATATGAAGGCCAACCTCGTAGTGCACCCCGACAAGGTGAAGCAGAAGGGGGGCAGCTTGGAGCAGGTTGCCACAGCCGACATGGTGTTCCATGTGCTGAAGGCGGCCTGGGGCAAGTTTGATGCTTGATAATGGCGGAGGAGGCTTAAAGAGTAACAACAGCTGTGTAACTCTAGCGGTTCGATTGCGTAATGACACAGTGTTCGAGGGAGTAGCTCAACCGCTGCTGACACACTGCTCAGCAGGTCATAGCAGCCTAATTCCTTAGTGCACTATTTCAGCACTGCATTCAGATAAATGTAAATGCACACCCGGCGATTCCGGGTGGCAGGACTCGCAGAGCAGTGTTCCCACATTGTACAGAAGAGTTGGCCTGATATTGGGCTCGAAGTTTTCAACGCTCAATCTACCCGACGCAATACTCCTGCTCCCTCAGCGCCTCATTCTCCAGGGCGTCCACCTGCGAGGTCAGCAGGTACATAATACTGGAGGTGAACATAATTATGCATACTACCGCTGGCATGCAGTCTGCATGCTGGCCTACCCCAGGTTGTCATTCATGTTTGCTTCAACAGCTGTCTCCTTTTCTTAAGGCCGCACTGCCCAAATTGCAGAACGAGCAGCAGCCAAGCAAAGCAGGCAAGCTGCCGACATGAGCAGGACAGTACAGCCTTATGCAGGCCCTGCTATCTCCACATATTTGAAGGGTGCAAGTATTGGCTTACCGTTTCCTTGTCAAGGTCGTCAAAGTACGGATGCTTCATCGCATCCTTGGCCTGTACATGGTGCCAAGTGGAAGTGGATACAATATATAGTGTCAGACTATGCGCCATTCTCTGACAACTTTGAAACGGTTGGGTGGAGGACCCCTGTAAATGCTGGGTTAACCAGGAGTGCATGGATGAGTATGTTGTTGGCACTAGCTGCACCTCAACATTGCCCCTTTCCCTGCACACCCTCACCGTGATACGCTTCGCCGGGTCATAGTCAAACATGCGTTGCAGCAGGTCGATGCCATTGGGGCAGAGGCGCGTGAAGACCTGCAGGGAGGGCATTGTAATGTAGTGGTTGTGTAACATGCGTTCTGGTGCAGGGATCCCATGCATGATCCTGCCCCGAATATGTATTATGAAGCATGATCAATGAAGAATCAATATAAGAGCGTCGTGTGATATCGTCCTTCCACATATCCACATCCAGGGCATGCAGTGAATGTGCCAGCCCTTCCAAGGCACGCTGATCGCAACTGGGTATGACAGAGCGGCTGTGATAGTATCGACAGTTCAGCTCTGCTCATCTGCTCCTACCCAGTCAACACAGTAAGTACCTTGGTTAGTTCTTGGGGGTGCCATTGCGGGAACTCGTGCCAGTCTCGAAGCTTGGTCACGCCTGGCCACACATCCTCGCTCGGTGTGCCCAGCAATTTGAAGATATGCAGCAGCTGCTGCAGCTCGCTGTCACCAGGGAAGATGGCTTGCTGCAGGAAGGTAGGTGTCAACAGTATGCATAAGTGAGTAGCCTGACACGAAACGTATGGTCGATATGTTTGATTGCATCCACTCATGTACCTGCAGAGAGCAACGGCACCCAGCTAGCAAAGGTATGTTCTGACCTTGCGCGCCAGCTCGGCGAAAATGCATCCGATGCTCCAAATGTCTACGGCAGGTGCATAGTGAGTTGCACCCAGCAACACCTCTGGCGCTCTGTACCACAGCGTCACAATCTGCAGCGGAAAGGGTGGGTCCAATGCATAAGGAGCGTATGCTTAGCCTGTTAATCGCATCTGCTATGCTGCATCATGTGCTGCGGCGCTGCCACATTTATCCGCGCGCCCTCCCGCCGGCCCCCCCAACGCACACTCACCCAGCATACCCACCTCGTGTGTGTATGCCTTGATGGGGATGGTAAAATGGCGGCCGAGGCCCAGGTCCGCTACCTTGAGCAACGGGTGCGAGGTGCTGTCATCGACCAGCAGGTTCTGCGGCTTAAGATCGCGGTGCATCACGCCATGCTTGTGCATGTGTGCTACGCCCTTTAACAGCTGGTACATGAAACTCTGCATAAGGCACATAGGGCCAACATGAGTAAATCCAAGTGCAAACTTGGCATTGCACAAGTTAGTGTGTGTCAAACTGCCAGCCAAACACAACTTGCAAATACAGATCAGCCCCCGGTGCTGACTTGCTGACCTTGACCAGTTCTGTTGGCAGCGGGTGCGCAGGGCCCTTGCCAATGCGGTCCATGTACTTCTTCAGATCTGTGCTTAGGTACTCAAACACTAGGTACAGGCAGGGCTTGCCGTTCTCCTCCAGGTGCTCAACGCACAGCAGCCTGCGATCAGCGCACGGAACACTCAACGCAGGTTCACGTTCCACACCTTCCTCACAACAAGTCGACGGTATTGCTTGCTGAACGGGTCATGCTGCAACAAGCCCATTTCATTGCTAAACCACAGTGACACGTTGGCACAGCAGCCTTTGCCAGTTGTGCTCACTTGACAATGTGGTTGCTCTCCGACAGCATCTGCAGCAGCGATATTTCACGCAGCGTGGTAGAGGGCACGCCCTCTTCCTCCATCTGCAGGGAAACTTTGCAGGCAATGCTTTTGCAATGTTTGACTGGTGTGCTACCCTTCTAAACGCAGCTACTGGTTGTCTGCCGCCATCCACACAACAACCTGTGGGTATCCACCCCGCCCCCGCCAAAGCCGCACCTCGAGCCGCGTCTTCTTCAGCGCAACCAGCTGTCCAGTGTTCTTGTCGCGCGCCTTGTACACCTTTCCATACGTTCCCTCCCCGACCTTTTCAATCTTTTCATAGTTCTCCTGCAAGCCGAAGTGGGCGGACAAACTCAAAGAGCGCACGTTGCCAACCGTACGGGGCCCCCACGGCGCTCCTCATGGCATAAAGAGTATGCCGGTTGCTGCGACAATCCCCGCCACTCACCATCCCGGCCGGTTTGCGGCAGCTGTCGGGAGCCGCGCACAACTGCAGTTACAGATAGGGACCGGCTATGAACCAATAGCCAAGCGGGAGTGACACAGGGCAAGCTGGAAGTCGAGCTCAATAGATGTCTGCAGCATACAGACTTTTTGTGGCCATTGCACACGCAGCAGTAGGCAGTACTGTCCCGCAGCAGGTGCGCGCCACAGGATGCCATGTAAACCCGTGTTTCCCAACAACAAAGGTAAGTGATGCGTTCGTTGGGTCATTCACCACACCAGTAGCGAGTGCCCATTGTGAACCACTTCCTCAAACCATCCCTCCCCAAGCCGCCGCCAATGTTGTGTTTGACATTGGCAATTTCGATAGTTGGGTGCATGTTTATCCCTAGCTCAATGATTAAAGTACGTATCCTCCTAGATGTTGCAACATCCACGTCCATCCGTGAGGTGAAGGCACCCTCCTGCAAATCCAATTGACAATACAAAACGAAGACCGTCTAAAGCGCAGGAGCGGTGCGCCGCCGTTACTGCCTGGCCCACCGTCGCACCACTTTGAGTGGCCCTACTTATTTCTGTGTGTGGGAAGACAGCGTGGGATGAGTTGGAGTTTTTACCTAAAAATTGCTGTGCACTTTGACCATCTAAAGCTGGAGTTGTGCCAGTGCGCTCAGCCCTGCCAGTGCAACGCGAGGTATGTTTTTGTGTGGCTTTTCCGTGTGTTGGCAGGATGCCTGATGTCTCCTCTTTCTCTCTCTCACTTGCAACCAAGGTGACAGCAAGGTACCTCGGTGCACCACAATGGACCTACAGCGATTGACAGTTGGCTGTCAATCGGACAATACATGTGTCTCCCGCTTCCCGCAGCCACCTACCAGATGTGTAATCTGTGACTCTTGGTTGCCCTTCCCAATGTCATGCATGCATTAGCAGCAAAGTACCATCCCTTGCCTGTATTGATTGCCAGTGGTGGACCGGCTTGACATATGAAGATGCTGCAAAGAACCCTATCAAAGTTGGTTGGCATTGCTAGTTCAAAGCATAGGGTGGCAACATCAAACTAATTGTTTCTTGTTGCATATCATCAGTCACGCAGCAACCGCCAGTCTGCCACATCCCTCAATCGTCAACCTTTGCAAGTCATTGCAAAACATTTGCATCGAGCCTGTTGTAGCCCATAAGACATTAAATGCATCACACTATTCACCTTCACAACACACGACAATCAAACTCGTAGGATCCTTGGGGCGCTAAAGGGCAGTGTGCATAACATGGAACTGCAACACCTTCTGAATCTTTTGGGATGGGGTGGGGTGGGGGAGATGTGTCTAGGGGCACGAGACGAGCACAATATTTGGATGTTTGGGGAGTTTTTCAAAAGTGAAGAGCCGCTTGGGTCCAAAGACACGAACCAACATACGAGTCAAATGGATCACCAGCAACTTTGCAGAATAGAACTGAGAGTTCGCGTGATTTAGGGACTTTGTGGTGGCAGATAATTCAATTAAAGCCCAAAAAGGTGGCAAGGTGGTGCCAGCTTGGCAACAGCAGGGGTCGGCGGAAACATGCAGCGCGGTAGGCAGAGAAGTTGAAGTAAGAAAGCAAGAATACTGCAATGCCAAAGGGAGGGAGCATGTCACAAGGAATTATAAGTAAAGTTACAGTGACGTAGGGGTGAACTCATCAGCCAGCAAGGCTACAAGCAGAAGGCAGATGACACCAACAAAGTTGCATGGGGTGATGCTCTACGCAAGCAGGAACACTGACTGCTTGTGGTGCATCGCATCGTATGGGGTGCCGGTAAGACAACGATGTTGCTGAATGAGCTTCACGGCCGAACTGCCAGCAGCGTCGCAAACATACAGAAGCGCCTCGTTGCGGTTTCAAAGGACTGGGAGGGCCGTTTGTTGTCAGTCATATTAAAAGGCTGCTGTCGCTGCTGCAAAAAGCTTGGAAGAAATGCAGCGTGTAAGGCAGTATTGCTACAATGTCTTCAATGCTCATATGGCAATCGTGGATGAGTGGAGGCATCAGTGACCACCAACATCGACAACATCGACAATAACCAGCATACCTGAAAGCACTACTCCTTGACGCCAAAGACGCTTGCAGCGTGCAGCTGCGATTGATGAGCCAGCGCCTCATGCACCAAATGATACTGAAGAGTTTGTGAATTCACAAAGTCGAGGTATGCCGGGCGCTGTGTAGAGGCTTTAAAGCAGCCTGGATCGTTGCAAATAAGGTTGCCAGCCATCATGGCTGGGCAAATCCGAGCGGGCATCAGCTGAAGCCCTGCCTCCATGGCGCAGCTGGCAGTCAAACACTCCTGTTGATGGCCAGTCTGCTGTGGCTCTGCAAGTGCTTGCGACGAAGTAGGCAAAAGATCCATGCTGGAAACGCCAGCAAATCCTGGTGCATCAACTCGCGGCAGGCCGACGGACACCGACTGGGCGAGATGTGCTGGGCTGGCGCTCGAACGGCAACTGTCCGAGTGGAAGTCGCCAGAAGCCATGAAAGGTGTCCTGAGATGCCTGCATGAACCAAGCTAGGTACCATATGTGAGAGCACTTTACCGCATTACACCCCAAAGCAGTTCGGCAAACACCGAAGCAGTAACAGTGACGCATGCATACGATCATGTTTTTCCAGCACATGGAGCCGCCTGCCTCTGCAGCACATCATCAACAGCAGAGAAGCCCAGGCGTGCTAACTCGTGATCCAAAGCCGACGGTGCCTCAGAGCAGAGGGAAACATTGCCCTGGGCCGGTGGAACAACGAGGCCTCGCAATGCGGCCACGAAGGGATGGCTGAGCACCTGGAGAAACGGAATGGGTTGGCAGCGGTCACAATGGCTGATGTGCACTTGGCAATAGGCTACTGCATGGTGTTAGACATTGGGAGTGGCAGCACGTGCATCACTGAGCCCAACCTGGCTTGCAGATGGTCTTGCAGCCGGGTCAGCGGTCAGAAGGCGAAACAGCAAGTCGCACGCCGCGCCATCGATTCCGATCACCCGCATGTCCTGCAAGACATGGCATCTGGCTTGTTGTACGTGCACAGCCGGGTAAAGATTAAGCTGTGGCGTTATCACTTGCAACAATGTGACAAGTTGCAGGGAGCAGGGCTCACCGGGACGGCGTTGACGGCCCCCTTGCCCTTCTCTTGACTTTCTTTCATCTGGTTGACCATGTGCACCTTAAAGGTTAGGTGCTCCTGCAGTCATGATGAGACCGACTGAATGCACCTAAGCACCATAGAATGCAAAACCAACACAACATAAACAGTGGGATGCCTGCGAGTGAGGAGGCTACAAAACATAGCACAGGAACCATACCAACACAGTTGGCAACCTCGAACAAAAAAGTTATTGATTTAATTTATTGTAAACTGGGCACAGCATACTGACCTCCAACCAGCGCTGCAGCTTGTCCACACTCTCATGGGGGCCTGGCATGTTGGGAACCGTTGTCCAGCATAGCCCACGGTTTCCAAAAGGCACATGGCTACCGCTGAGCAGCACAAACAGGACGACACCCAAGGACCACATGTCGCCTGCAGAAAGATGGGCGTTTATGGGTCAAGCAGCTTCAGTGCACCAGCTTTCAGCCCCGGTGAACAAATGTATGCTTCACCACTAGCAGTCGATGGGAGGGTCTCGCTCTCACCAGCAGGCGTGTATGTCACACGGTCAGTGGGGCAGCGAGCCAGCTCAGGTGCCACATAGGGCTCCAACCCTGCCTTCCTGCCGCCAGTGTAGCGACGTCTGCAGCATGTTATAATGGGCGTACATGCATGCATGCATGCATGCATGTTCCTTGAACTTGAACGGGTGTGGCGGCGAACATGAAGGCGTACAGAAAACAGATGCTAATTCAAGTGGCATCATGGCATGTGCTCGCTGCTGACGCCCCGAGCCCCCTCCTTTTCCTCTGCCTGGGTCCTCCGCACGTACCCTTGCCCGGCATGCACGTTAAAGGGGTGGCTCAGAAGGCGTGCAGTGGCCATTTCACCACTGCGGCTAAGGGCCACCGATGCGATGGTGACATGGCGGTGCAGCAGACCCGCATCGTGCATAGCCGCCAGCTCATAGGCCATCTGAGAAGGGGAGTGTGTGTGGTGTGGGGTGGGTGGGTGGGTGTGGACGGACGTTGGGGTGGGGGAGTAAGGTCCGCAATGTTAGTACAAATTATATGGAGGGCACAGCACAAATGTGTACATGATTCCTCACAACTTGGAGTATGCAGATCAAGGAAGTTTGAGGAAAAAGTGCAGTACATTAGAGAGGTTGATGAAGCAGGGCAGCAATTCCTGGCAGCCGGGTATCCCACCTTGGCTATAACAATCTTGACCTCTAAAGCCGTTAAGTGCTGTGCTCGCTCAGACATGAGCAGATGCTGCAACGGCAGCAGATGACCCTCAGGGCTGCTGGGGCTCGGCAGCGAGAGCGCCGCTGCTGAGGGGGGCGTGCTTGCGTAGCTGGCGGGGGTGGCAACGCTGGCTGGCGATGGCGCCACGGCAGGTATCTCTTGGTTGAAAGGCGTGCCTGGAGAGGTGGAAAAAGGCGCAGGCCGGGCTACCAAGGAACTCGTGCCCTGGCTACTCACCATCATCTCACCGTCACCTGAGGAACCGAGGGCAAACAAGCATATAGGGCGGATGTGTGTCCTGCCAGAGGATGGGCAAATGGTCTGCCCAGTTGCACAGCAACGTGCAAGATGTATGTTACCCTACAAACAATAGTGATAGTAAAGATTCTTGATGCCTAGCCTGGGTGGCCATCAAGACTAGCAGGGTGGCGGCACTCACTGTCACTTTGGTATGACAAGTTGTTCTCCTGCTCCACCACTCCAGCTAGAGCGGCATCAAAGTGGTCGAGCAGATTGCGGCGGGGGGTGGGGCGCCGTCGCCGAACCCGTCGAATGTCCTGCCTTGCGCAGGCATCCTGCGGCACGGTGGCCATTGTAGCAAGCTGCTGCAGCTGTGGCACCAGGTGCGCAGCCATGTGCTGGGGGGCTTGGAAGCTGTGCTGGTATGACTGCGCCGGTAGACCAGGCCATGGCTGCTGCTGTGCTCCCGCAACCGCTGCCTGCTGCGAGTCTGCTGCCCAGCGATACACGTGGAACTGCTGCTGCTGGTGGAGCTTCCAGCCCGCTTCATCAAGTGAAGAAGCATTGGCAGGGGGAAATATAGCTGGTAGTGCAAGGACTGGGGCTGCATTCGTGGCAGCTGCTGCAGCAGAAAATGAAGGCTGTGTAAAGACAGGCACGGCAGGTGCGACGGCAGCATCTTGCCCGACTGTGACAGCTTGAAGGCTGTGGGTAAGGGTGCTGTGGGGCGGTTGCCGGTTTCCTAATGCTGCTGCGCCGTGCCGCAGAGCAGCAGCCGGCAAGGGCGGCCGGCGATTTTGGCCTTCCCGTTGCTGCATCCGCTGACAGTCATGCTGTTGCACCAATATTTGAGCCCATTGAGGTGCATGAAGCTGCTCCTGCCAGGAGGTCCCTTGCATTTTTCAAATGTAGACCGCAATGCCTACGATGACCGGTCAAGCGCCGTGCGGCATGTAGGCTCGGACGCCCGCAATGATGGATGCCCAAAACGGTTTCGGCAAGGGCCGCTACGCTGGACGACGAGCGTCGAATGGGTTTCCACGTGGGGCGGGCAAACCCAAATGATGGTGATGCGAGAGGACTTTTGCAGGCGATTACGCAATAGTGGCGGCCAGGGGAGCAATCAGAGTGATTTCCTTCAATGTCAGGCATGCTGGGCTCCATGCTGAGGCTCATGGGGAGCTTGGTCATCCCCGTGTCGTTGTGTTCATGTGAACATGATGTTGTTGCGGTAAAATCGTGTTATCGTTTTCCTAGTGCGTTCTGCTCGTCATGTGGTTTTCGACAGCGTCCACTGGCCATAGGAGAGGGCGGGCAGTTCCGAGGTGCACGTGTCATTACAGGTGGTCATGCTGAGGAGAGCAACATGTTCTGCAGTTGAAGAAACTATTTTTGGGCGGGCGTTCGGACAAAGCCATGACGGAGGGGAGCCGTGGGGGGAAGAGCAGCATCTGCCGTCTGGCGCAAGCCGTAGGGTTATCGCGGTATTTGGGGCAGAAGGAGAGAATAATGCAGATAAGAAGAGACGGCCTACTACAAATGCTGGTCTGTCACGTCATCTGCTTTGTGTTATGCTTCCTGCCCTGGAATAACTTCCTGGCGTGCATGACTTGTGCACGGAACATCAGCAAGAACAGATGGTAATGAATGCTGCGGATGATTTATCAGCTTACTGTTTGCCGCGCTGTGCAGCCTTGTTGTTCATGAGCAGATGCACGCACAAATCAGCAGAAACATAAGCTGCAAGTGGGAATAGCATGTGTGAACCAGTTTTCTTAAGGGCACATGGTGCTGCCGGCATCTGCCATGCTGGCCACCCCTGCTGCAACTCAATTCTCCTCATTCACAGTCACCGACTTGGCAAGGTTGCGGGGCTGGTCCACGTTGTGGCCTCGCAAAATTGTCAAGTGATAGCTGAGCAGTTGCAAGGGGACAATGTTGACGATGGTGGCCAAGCAATCGACAATCTGCACCAGCAACAGAGGCATGATGAGCCCCAAATGGAGAGGGAAGGACCTTAATGGCAAGCAAGTATGGCAGGCCCTCCCGCTGGTCCAGATGTCCTTGAGAAATACGCCACCTGAAGCCAACGACCCTGCCACCCACGCCCTTGCCTGTGGGACACGGATGAGGCTGCAACGGTGGTTTGCACACAGCTCCTCCATTTCTGTATCCCCCTCGTTGCACACCACCAGCAGACACGCGCCACGCGCTAGCAATTGCTGGATGACGCTCAACATCTTCATGTGCATCGCATCCCGGGTCGCCACTACTGCAGACAAGAGCAGAATGACAGCGGTGCGTGGGGCTGCCGCGCTGCAACAAAAGCAGCACGAAGCCGACTGACGGGCGCAGGGAGGGAACGAGGCACCTCAACACCCCAACAGCTCAGCTGCAGCATGAGCACTTACCCAGAATGGGCATCGTGTCATCGACAAGTGCCAGTGGACCATGCTTCATTTCCCCCGCAAGAATGCCCTCGCTATGCATCAGCGCAACTTCCTTCACCTGCAGATGGTGGGCTTGGCTCTGTGCTGCATGATCAAAGCCTATGTTGTCGGGCATGGTTACGCGATCCCCCCCAAACATAAGCCCTTTCCCTGCCAGATATCTTTGCTAGATTGGCTGGCCTACTGCAGACTACCCGCCTTAAGGGCAGCCTCCAATGCCGTGGCATAGTGGTAACCTCGTCCAAACACCAGCAGCGACTGCTCATCCTTCAACTTGGCAGCGAGTTGGCGCATCTCACTGTCCAGCTTCAGCACCTGTGTTGGCAGAGGTGGCACATCATAGGTGAGCAGGGGTTTGCCACTCTTACATGCTGCGTTTGCGAAGTGCTTGAAACATGATCAACCTTCAACACACATTGATCACGTCTGTCGTAGCACTGCTACTAGCAACAACATATTTGGGGCGTGACACATAGGGAGCCACAATCACCTGCCGAATCTTGTCTGGCAGCTCACGCAACCCATCAATGATTGCATCACGCGCATCTCGCTTTGATATCGAGTCCTCACTGTTTGACAAGTACAACATACACAGCCTAGGCTATAAGTCAACTATGCTGAGGTTTATGTAGCGTAGCAACACACACCGCAGATTCAGTGAATCCTAGACCTGAAATGGAACATCTGTGAGTGGTATCAAGCAATGGAAAAGGCAACAATCAATCAAGGCGGCGCACCTGAGAGCAAGAGCAAACATGGTGATGACAGCAATCTGCGAAGTGTATGCCTTGGTGGACGCTACACCAATTTCACAGCCTGCGCCAATCACGAGAGGTAATGTTGGAACGATTGGCTGGTTAACACAGACTAGTCTGCCGGCGAATGTGGCCGCGTAAACGTGCTGTGGGCCTGAAAAAGGTTGTGCAAAACTGATGAAATCGGAACAGGTGCGCACCTGCATTGATGTGCACTCCGCAATGGGTGGAGCGAGCAATGGCAGAGCCCACCGTGTTGGTGATGCCAACACATAGAGCACCGCGTGCCTTGGCATACTCCAACGCAGCCAGCGTGTCGGCTGTTTCCCCAGACTGCAAGCAACAAAGGGGTAGTGAAGCCACAAATTGCTAAGCGTGGATCCTCATTAATAGAATCTTGGATAGCGCTCAGTAAGGTTGGATGGCATCAACAAGCACTTTTCAAGCCTGCAAGCCCAAACCCCAAAACACATGAATACCTGAGACACAAAGACGCAGGTGTCATCCCGGAAGAGGGGGCAGCGCCGGTCCAACAGGTCCGAAGCCAGCTCACAGGCCACCGGCATGTTCACCAAATCCTCCACAGTCTGTCTGCAGTTGTAAACAACACTCAATAAGGGAGTTCTTGGCCAATTTTCTGGCAGATCCATTGGTGTGGTGGTGTGACTTCGTCCAGCAGCCAAGCAACTTTTCGCTTCTGATTTGATAGGTATTCTAACAATCACTAGATGACACCGCATGACCCCGAAAATTTTGGGTAATGGCCCATCTTTCATCGTGGTGATGACATGACTGCGGCTGTAATGTTCATATGTTTCTGGTGCTGCGTACCTGGCGGCCAAGCAGGCGTGGTAGGAGGTCCCGCAGGCCACAAACATGATGCGTCGCCCACTGCGGATCGTTTCAAGGTGCTCTGCCAACCCACCCAGCTTGATGCGCTGCTCCCGGTATGGATCACCGCTCTGCGGCACAACGTACAAACAAATTTCAGGGAAAAGGAAGCCAAAGGTGAACAGGAACGCACAGGCATTCAGCACTCTGCACCTGGCCAGCAGGCTGCAGCTTGACGCGTCCACGCATGGTCTGGAAAATTGATTCTGGTTGCTCATGAATCTCTTTTTGCATGTAGTGGTCGTACCCGCCCTGCAGTCAGGAGAGGTGGACAAAACAATGCAAATATGTTCCAACCAAACTGCTTGAGTGGTTCCTGCTCAGTTTAGAATCGGCTAATTTTTTTGCGGGGGGCTAAAGCCAACCACTTTCAAAGATGGTTATGGTCAATGTAGAACCTCGAACAAGAGCAATCATTTTGTTCCACCTTCATGATCTGCGACACCTCCATCTCCAGCGTCTGCAACGCGCGTGAAACTGCCACAGGCTTGCTTCTAGCCTGCTGCTGCCCATCGGTGGCGCCATAAGCTGCTGCAGGTGTGCGTTCTGTGGTGTTGAACAACATGTAGCTCCCATCCTTGAGGTGTACCAAGTCGTTGTCCTCCATAACAATTACCCTGCAGTTATAGGAACCTGCTTTGTAGCCAGAATTTTCTACAAAAGAAGCATGGATGGGTGCATCGCCCTCAGGCTTGCTAATGTTCGCGACACATGAGTACATGTGAACACCGTTCCCCACGAGTTCAACATTCAGCTTACTTTTTGGTGTGCTCCACCACAGCGGAGGCATCGCTGGCCAAAAAGCACTCAAACCCCTCCACTGCGCGCAGCTTGGTTGCTCCACCGTCGTTTGGGGCAGCTATTGGGGTGGTGCGCAGGCCCAGGATGAGAGGGCTGCCACGCTTGCAGGCCACCAGCTCCCCGGGATAATGTGCGCTCTTCACCAGCAGTGCGTAGGCACCCTCCAGCTGGCTCATCACATCCATCACCAGCTGCAGTAAATGGTGCAGCGCTGGAGGATGATGATTCAAACCCAGGCTAGCAGAGGTCATATGCAACTTAGGACGGGCTGTAT
The DNA here is from genome assembly GCA_019693395.1 of Ettlia oleoabundans. Lineage (NCBI taxonomy): Eukaryota > Viridiplantae > Chlorophyta > Chlorophyceae > Chlamydomonadales > Ettlia > Ettlia oleoabundans. Next base: position 19,530 of record JAAMXP010000948.1, on the reverse strand, counting down.
CAACAAGGGTGGCTGTGCTCTTTCAAGACTGTTGTTGGGTGGGAAGATGTGCTAACTTATTTGCCGCGCGTTCGTGCGCTGTCACGAGAGGTGCTAGCCCCTGTTGCTCACCTCGCTCAATGGCACCTTGGTTGCCGAGCTGCTGTAAACATACTGGCAAAGCTTTGGAATCACTTCAGTGTCTGTATCGCTAAGGAACTCGTAGCCCTTGCTCACCTGCAACACCCAGGCACAAGCGAGAGTTTTGGGTGATGTGGCAGGCAGCCAAACACATTGGTGACAACCTTGGGGCAAATTTTGGCCTTGCCACGCTGCTGGGCGCACCAAGAAGCCTTTGAGGGCCTTGAAGTTAGTGATGATGCCATTGTGCACTACGACAAACTCATGGCTGGGGCCAGAGACGTGAGGGTGCGCATTCTGGGCAATGGGCGGGCCATGGGTGGCCCAGCGCGTATGCGCTATGCCGACATGCACGTCAAAGGTGGTCGACAAGTCGACCTGCAATGGGAGCAAGCAGCCGCCGCACAGTGGGGCCAGATGCCACATAACGTCAGGGTGGGCCCACACCACATTGGTACTAAACCACAGCACAGGTAGTGGGTAGCGCACAATGACTTATGCTCAATCACCCCAACCGAGGTAACCTCGGGTACTGTCATATTCCTTGCGACTGGTTTACGCCATGGTGCATACGGAGTTGCTATGTATTCGCACCTGCAGCATACTCAGCTCACAGTACACCTGCTTTTCCAGCTCCCCAATTTTTCCACTCGACTTGATTACCCTAACCAAGGGGCCTGCAGACCACCCAGATGGTTCTTTTCAAGTGCGATGAGCAGGAATTTGGATAGATGACCTACAGATGCTCTCCCACGCAAACAATCCGTTGTAAGCTGCTTGAGCATTTCTCATGATAACATAATATACTATCACAGCCGCCAAGGTAAAATTAACTAGAGCAACAGCGGTTTGCCCAAAGCGCGCACCCTGGATGCCGTTCTTGCTGCCAGTGCCATTAACAATTGCAGTATCGGGGCAGTGGGTATTGCTGCTGGATGTTGGCTGCACATCAAACGAAATGCCTGCCGAATCGTAACCACGGTACTCGAGGCGGCGCAGGCCATTCAACAGGCACTCGAGGATCTGCCGTTGTGATTGCCGCACTCTATGGTTGTAGTAGCCAAAAATGCCGCACACTGCACAAGCGGAGGACGAGGAGACTGTGCTCGTGAAAGGTTGGGTAGGTGGGTGGGTGGTTGGGTGCAGGCAAGTTGTGCGGACAAGATGTGCAGTCAATGCAAGAAAGTGGACAGCGGTCCACGGGTACGTAACAAGGTTGCAATTGGGACTGAGATTTATCGAGTTAGAAAAGCAGACAAAACAAGCTCAGCTTCTTGCAGCAGGGCATTGTGGCTGGCAGCTGCGGACATGGCAGACGCACTGAGCAGTGTACCTGCAGAGCAAGCAGCGAATACTCACTGGGGCTTTGGTTTTAGATCAACTCTGATCTGGGAGCTCAAGAGCTTTTGGAAGAGAGCAGGTTCAGCACGTAGGGAGCTACCCGAATGACGGCAACTGCGGCTACAAAGATGGTGAGGTTTCTGCGCAGTTCCGCCTTGGCTACACTGGCGTCCCTTTTAGGTTGAACAAACATGGCTGCAGCCAGGCAACGAGGGTTGAAGAGCGGAGGGGGCGGCCCGGCCAGGAACCCTGCTGCTGGTTGCAGAGGTTGATGGTTATAGTACTGATTGAAGGTCTACAGTCTTAATGTCCCAGTGATAAAGAGCCTAGACCGCAGGGTGTACTGCTGCAAAAGTTTGTACAGGTGATGCATAAAGCCCACTCGTGTGCAGCTACTAGTCCCCTCTTGGCGGGCAGCACTTCGACTGATCAATCGTAGTGTTTGCAAAACTTGCTTGGGCCCTGCGCGGCAAGTCGGCCCTGTGCGTCGGCTGTCACGCTCTCGGTCGGCGTAAACGTGAGCTATATTGGTATGGTGTTTGGTATCTTGAAGAGCCGACATTGCTTTGCCCGACCAACGAGTTGTGATGTCCTGCCGCAGCTCCCGCCCTGCCGCTCCGCCGTTTCGTGCAGCGTGACCCGGACCTCTTGTGCACATTCTGGAGCGAGAGTTGCAAAACTGTACTGGTATTTGGTTGTGGTCAGCGCCTGAACGCACGATATGGATCTCAGCCACCGCAGCGCGGCAGCGCCCACGGCTGTGCTGGCGCAGGCCATCAGCAGATTCGAGCAGGACGAGTCGTCTCAGCGAACTTTCGTGGCGGCACCCAGGTTCCAGGGAGCCAGACCGGGCTACTACTTTGGCAGAGGTTCCAGTGGGGTGGGGTGAGTACACAGAACAGCCATGGATCGCCTGTTGGGTGTTGCTGCATGCAGATGAGGCAAGTCGTAGGAACTTCTCCTTCCGTTCGATGCCGCAGGTACTATCTAGATCCCAAGCAGGAGCAACGGCAACAACAGCGTGCCCAGGGAGAAGGTAAAGACGCAGGGGAGGCTGCTGCAGGCCGCCAAACCAGCAAGCCAGTAAATGCTGAGGAGCTGCTGCGAGAGGCAGAGGAGGCAGCGGGGGATGCAGGCATGGAGATGTTGGATGCCCGAGGCCTCAAGCGGCTCACGTTGGCCCTAGAGCGGAAGGTAGGGGTGGTGCATGACTGTCAGATGTTCAGGAGCAGCATCGCACAAGAGCCTTACATCTGCCTACTGTGCTTCCACGCTCGCTGCTCTGAAAGTGCCGCATTGCTGCTCAAGCGCTGCGCTGGTTGCAGGCCCCACCCATTCTCGCACCTTGCCTCTCTGCAGTATAATGCCAACCTGGAAGCTCGTATGAAGTATGCCGAGCAGCCAGACAAGTTCATGGAGTCTGAAGCAGATTTGGATGAGGCTGTGAAAGCCATGATGGTGGTGGCCTCCGCTCCAGACCTGTACCCAGAGCTAGTGCGCAAGTGAGGGCCTGAGCAAGCACTGCCTCTGCATGTTTGCATTGGGCAAGCCTTTCACCCCCCCAGTCTTCTGCCGCCAAGTTTGACCCTCAAACTTGCTGTGCTAATGCTGGCGTCAGCAGCTTCCCATCGAGTTAGCTATATGCAAGGCGCTGGCTGGCTGGTGGTCCTGATTTGCAGCACCTCGGCGGTGCCAACCCTGCTGACGCTATTGAACCATGAGAACAGCGATATTGCGGCTGATGCCGTGGAGGTTCTGTCGGAGTTGACGGATGCGGATGCTGTGGAAGACGCGGTGGGTGTGAGGTGGCACAGCAGCCATTCTGTCTTTGTGTGTGTGTTGCATGTGCAAGGGTGCGGTTAGTTGTGTGGAGGCGTAGCCAGCCTTACAGTCGGGCAGGCAAACCATGGTGACCGTTGCATTAATAGGCAAACAGCTGGCATAGGCTTTGCATGCGTCTCAGGTATACATGTCTTGAGGTGATGGGATGCAGGAGGAGGAAGCAGTAGTGCTGGTTGAGAGTCTCATGGAGAATGATGTCCTCAGCCTGCTGGTGCATCGCTTAAGCACATTCAATGAAAAGGTCCCTGAAGAGGCTTCGGCGGTTTACAACGTTCTGAGCATCATAGAAAATATCATTGAGGTCAAGCCTGATGTGGCTGAGCTGGTGCTGGAGAAGACCAAGGCGCGTGGAGGGAACCTGTCTGTCAGATAGCTTTGTCATGTGCTGCTTCCTGAGCGGTTCCTTGCAAAATAATTTTCCATCTGCTTGCTGAAGCTGTTCTGCAACAGTGCACTGTGCAGTCTCGTATAGAGAAATAGCAATATGGACCATGCTTCAATCAATGTTGCCGGCATGCCTCTGCTGCACTGCAGTTGCTGAAGTGGCTGCTGTCTCGCTTACGATCCCGAGAGGTTGACAGCAACAAGCAGTATGCTTCTGAGGTTTTAGCAATTCTGGTGCAGCAGTCCGGTATGCACCTTGCCAGCTGGGGAAGTCTTGCCTCACTGCCCGCGTTGATGCATTTCCTTGCAGCAGAACCATTGCTGAGCTCATCTACAAGTGCCTTCCCTCAACAACATCCCACCCTCCCTGTTCACACTATAGATGCTAACAAGCGTAAGATGGGCACATCGAATGGCATTGATGCCGTATTGCAGGCTATTGCACCATATCGAAACAGGTGTGCATGCTGACGCTGCCACCATCTAGATCATTTCTGACGCGAGATGCCCCGTCTCATTCTTTCCTTGAACGACCCGTCCGCGGCCCGTCCGCGACCTCACCCTACCCACAACCACCTGTGCACATGAAAAAATCAAGGAAGAAGTACATTTAGCAAGCCCCCATCATCCACGCAACCCACCTCGATGATATGCGGTTTTCTTCCTGTAGGGACCCTGAGACCACCGAGGAAGAGGAGTTTGTGGAGAATTTGTTCGACACTGTGGCCTCCTGTCTGCTGCTGCCTGAGAACAAGGCAGTATTTGTGGAGGCTGAGGGTTCGTTGGAGACGTTTGCTTCTGCAGCTGGGCACTGCATATGTTTTCTTGTTCTGTTCGGATTTGCCAGTTACAAGTGCATCTCGGCTATGGAGAGTATACATGTTGCCCATTGCTGCAGGTGTGGAGCTGCTGCTGCTCATTTTGAAAAGCAAGCGGGTGACGCGCACAAGTGCACTGAAGTGCCTCGACTTTGCCACAACACGATGCCCAGCGGCCTGTGATCGTGTTGTGGATCAACAGGGACTGAAGACTTTGTTTGCCATCTTTATGGGCAAACTTAAGGCAAGTTGAAGACAAGCAGCTGTAGTAGCCCCCTCACCCGATTCTCAACCACAGAGTGGTGGGAATCAATCGTGGATGTTGTTCATGGAAAAAGACTTAGGCGTACAAAACATTGGGTGCTTATTTAGGCTGTACCTGTTATGTCCGATGTTGCAGGTCAAGAGGAAGGATGACTCAGCTGCCGGCGAGGAGGAGCAGCGAACAGTCAGCATCATTTCTAGCCTGCTTTGCAGCCTTGCCAAGCAGGTGCAGTGGCCGCCCTTGCATTGCATTGCTCACCATCTTGCAGCAGCACAGTCTGTGGTGTATTGCTTTTCTATATTGAGCTATCGTCCGCTTTGTCACATGCTTGCAGTCACGCCGCGACCGAGTAGCTGCAAAGTTTGTAGAAAACGAGTTCGAGAAGTGCGATCGCTTGATGGAGATTTACTTCCGGTATGAGGCGCGGGTGGCGGCTGAGGAGACTCGGTGAGTTATCGCCAGGAAAGAAGCACCAGGGATCAGAAAGGTAGGACTAAATGCCGAGTTTGTGTACAACATGCCATACACCCTGTGGTGATAGATGGGGAACCAAGCTTGGAACCTATTGCATGCGCCACTTGATTCAGGCTCGCAGCGGAGGCTCATGAAGAGCTGGATGAGGATGACATCCTGCTGGCGCGCATGGATGCAGGGCTGTACACGCTGCAGCAGGTAACGCACTCGCAGCAGAATGTGGCGGCAACATTCCTGCCCTTGCATTGGACCACCTTGGTTGATGTTCCCTTGGTAGTGCCCCTATGCGCGAATGAAGGTTCCATTTGGGCTGTGTGTTGCAGACCGTGCTGGTGGTAGGAGCGCTGTGGCTGGTGGGGGACATGGGCGTGCGGAAGCGTATTTTGAGGTTGCTGCATCAAAAAGGGCGCACGCTTGCTACAATGCGCAGCATACTTGAGGAGTACCGCTCGAGCCTGGGCGATGATGGTGGGTGCGACTTACTTATATTGAACTTATCATAGCAGCCTGTGTGCATAAGGATGCATGGGGGTAGCAACTCAAAAAGGTTGGGATGCACAATTTGAAGACTTCTCGCCTTTTCTGTCTGGCAAATGCAGGTGGCGAAGAGGAGCGCAAGCGCCAGTTGGAGCGGACAGCAAAGATGCTGGTGGCCATGGGCGGCCAGGTTGACCAGGACCTCCCCCCGGCACCTTCAGCAGGACCGGCACAGGCCAGCGGCCCTGCAGCTGGGGAAGATGGCAGTGAAGCAGCAGAGATGGAAGTGGAGGAGCAGCAGGAAACAGCAGCAAGGCCCACACCCAGCAGCAGCAAGCATCACCGCCGCGATGCAGAGCAGGATGGGGGGAAGCGGCGAGAAGGTCACAAGTCTTCAAGTGAAAGGAAGCGCAGCCGACACAATTGAAGCCGCTGCTTGCTTGAACATGGAGCAAATTACAAAAGGGATGGTGCAGTGTAAGCCAGGACTGGATGCTCTCGTGAATATGGATCAGTTGCAGCGGTGGCTATGCCAAAAGGGCCAAAATATGAGATCAATGATCCCAGCAAAATGTCAATACAAAATAAACAAAAGGGTACCAAGCAGCTCAGTGGCGCAATGATGATGGCAGTCTAACAGTGCAAGTCAAAACAGATGCTGGAAGAATGAAGAACGAGCAGAGGGGTCGTATGTATTGCACTATGGTAAGCGCGGGTCCAGTTTAGGCAGCCAGAGCAGGTGTGTCCCCAGCTGGGTCAGCCTCGCCCGCAGCTTTCCCTGAGCTGCTCTTGCGGCTGTAGAAAGCTGCAGCGGCTGCCATCGCCAAAGGATATTGCACCCGAAGCAGGTGCTGGGTGGCCGCCCGCCAATCCCACAGCGACACCTCCTCTCTTGCAGCAGCGCCAACTTGCGTCCGCAGCGCAGGGCTGGCAACAAGCTGCGATACTTGCCGAACAGCCTCGTCCACGTTGCCTGAAACAAGCACGTGGCGAAATGAAAGCATGGACAACGTAATCTCCGACATAGGCATGTTTGTGTGTTGACTGTGACGCTTAGTGGAGGCTTCCAAGGGTTGGAATGCCTCTTTAGAGCGGTTACAGGCCCAGCCTTCAGACATGCTGGTTTGTACATAGGAATGGGAATGTAATGTATCGGGCCGCTCACCCGGTTGATACAAGTAGCCAGTCTCGCCCTGCTTAGTGAGGATGTCTGGAATACCGCCAGCCCGCACAGCCACCACTGGCAGGCCACTGGCCATAGCCTCCAGTACCACAAAGCCTGCGTCGCGTCAGCAGGATGAAATGACATCTAAACAAACGAAACAGTTGGTGCAAGAGCTGCTTGCATGCTGAAACAGGAGTTGATTGTTGATGGTAGTGAACCTAGCCAAGAAATAGGGTTGAAGCGAACCAGCACTGCAAGCCGCGGCGCATACCCAATGTCTCCGTTTCCGATGGCATAACAAATATGTCGGCAGAGGCATAAGCAGCGCTGAGCTCCTCGCCAAGCAGCATGCCAGTGAACACGGTGGGTGTGCCAGCAAAGTACTGCTTAAGCTCCTCGCGGGCAGGCCCGTCTCCCACAAATGCCAGCCGTGCGCCTGGAGTGCGCTCCAGAACGCCCTGCAACAGATGAACGTAGCCGGGCTTTTTGAAACGCGAAAAGGGGCTGTGGTAGATGAAGCATCGCAGCAGCAACCACATCAAGCTTGCTTGAGTCAATATATCTTGAAAAGCACCATACCTTCAAGAACTTCAGGTTTTTCTCATTCCCTAACCGACCCACGGAAAGGAGGATGGGGGCGTCTGGGTTGCCCCCACTGAGCCGCTCACGCATGGCCTGGCTGCGGAAGCGGGGGTGGAAGGTGTCTGAGCAGACACCCTTCTTCCACACCTCGATTGCATGCGCAGGCGGCGCCTCCTGCAGTTAAAGACAACCAAAACAAGGGAACATGCAATCAGCCTGCGAGCGCCAGGGTCGTCAGTGAAACTGTGGAGGAGCAGCACCCAGCCAGACGCAAGGGTAGTAAACACAGGTTCTTCTGCCATTCAGCGGATGTGAAACTTGCCTGTGCTGCCAGCTCCGCTGCCATGACGCCACTGGTGACCAGGGTCATGTGCGCTGCGGTGTGGAAGAATCGAATGATCGCCCACATGGCGGGGATGAAGAGCGTCATTGCGTACCTGCAAGAGCAAGACAGAAAGATGACAAGGGTCACGAGCTCTCAGGCATGCAGAAATACAGCAGGAGCAGGCTTGATGCGTAGTCCCATATGTATGGCTTTCGGTCTCTTGCCGTTTCTTGCAGGCCTTTTCCATTAGAGAGGAAGCACTGCAGGACTAATAGCAAAAAACACCCACCTCGGCATGTATTCTGGCACATGTGTATGGTAGGAGTACACTAGCGGCGCCTTGAGCAGGCGTGAGTAGATGAGGGCGGCCAGCCACATGATTCCAGGACTAGAGCAGTGAATGATGTCCGGCTTGAAGGCTCTGCAGAATGATGGTGGTGGGGTGGTGGTGGTGGGGCTGGCGGGCCCGACGGGTGCACGCGCGGTTCACGGCAGGCAAATTAGCGTGCTCAAATGCTGAACTGCTGCTGAAGCTGAAGTAGAGGCAGCAATCTGCGCAGTATACCACCCTGCTGCATGACCCCAGCGGCATGGCTTACTTGATTTCCTTGTAGATCCGGGGGGACAGCCCGAAACTGAGCGGCAGTGAGGGGTACCAAGGCAGGCCAAAGCTAAAGGCCTGTACCACCCGTGCGCCATAAAATTCTGCTGGCTGCTCGCAGGCCGCAGAGAAATCGACGCCAGGCACCGTCACGCCCGGGCCGGGCACCACAATCAGTACCTCGCAGCCCATCTCGGTGAGGAAGCGGATTGTGTTGAGGAAGCGGTTCCTGCAGCCATTGGATGATGCAACAGCACCTTACTGCTGCCCTGTGAAAAGTGACTCAACACTCTGTCAGACCCTACAAACTCCTGCGCAGTAACATGGGCTACTTGATGCCAAACTCCAGGTGCAGCAAGCAAATCCAAGCGCAGCAAGCCAAGGGCTTGGAACGCCTGCTTGCCGTTGTGGTTAATAGGATTCCAAGCAGCGAGTATCATACGCACCGATAGCCAGATATATATGATATGGGCGACGGCTCGCAGAGCAGGCACACACGCTTGACTGCCGCGGTCTCTGTGGCGGCCGATCCACACACGACAACAGAGCGCGGACTGGCTCCCACTGGATGGATGACGCGCCATGTTATTGCCTTCAGGTACCGCGGCAATCCTGGTAAATCGACCAAAGGAGGCAAAAAAATGAAAAAGAAGTTTCACTCGATGTTCCTCGCGGCATTCCGGTGGTGGCCGGCAGAGGCGGGTGGCGGTAGCAAAGAATATCCCGTTTTGAGCAAGTGGCGCACACACACCAGATCGTGTTTTGGCCAGCTGCTGCCGTTTCTGCAACTGTTGCAGACCCAGGGCGGCTCGGGGGGGTGGCGCGGCCAAGCCCAGGGCGAGACCCGTTTGACGAGCCGCTGCTGCCATGACTGCAAATAGACGGCTCTAGACTCTTGGGGGATATAATAGGACGATCTATGAATAAAGCGCTCACTTTGCTGAACAATCCGCGTTTCACTTGCCGGTAGCCCGAAGAAAGGCGCTGCTTTTGTCAGAACCGAGCCTTTTGTTGCTAGTTGGCTCCATGCAGAACCAGTTATCCCTGATCAAATATATAAACACGCTATTGACACAGCCGCCCGGCTACCGTCTCGAAAACCCCAACGGAGTAACTGGTGCCCCTCTGACCCTTTCACGAAACGTCAAACCAAAGGGACATCATGACTTGGTGGACTGCGCTGTTGGACTGGTTGAGGAGGTGCGCTCGGGACAAGCAACTCTCCTGCCCGCGTGCCCGTTTGACAGGCTGCAGGAAAAACAACACCAAGCCTGGTTACGGACGAGGAGCAGTGCTTGACGGCGGCAAAGTAGTGATGCCCTGGAAGGGTCTGGCCCGGTGGCCAGCGCCGCACCGCACGGACGTGCCACCGGAGGAAGGGGCTGCATTCTTTGTTTGAACTTACTCATAATCTGCATACTTACCTGTGGGCCAGTAAATCTGTGCTTCAACGATTACTGCTTTCCTCGCATACCACCCCTTTACCGTCCCGCCCTGTTCCCACCCCTGCGCTGCAGCCTGTTTTTTCAAAAGCAAATGGAGCTCACGTTGATCGGCCCGCAAAATGCGGGCAAAACCTCCCTAGTAAAGTGAATATTGCCGTGCATTAAGTAGCGACCGAATTGGGTCAAAGGGTTGGAAAGCGCATCTGTTCACTGCTGTTGCTGCACCTCCGGCTTCCTTGCAGTGTTCTGACTACCGGGCAGTATGATGAGAATCAGATTCCAACTGTGGGATTTGCTATGAGGACAATAAAGAAGGGCGCTGTCAACATGCGGGTCTGGGATGTAGGTATGAATAAAAACCACCTTTGGTGGGAATGGGGGTGGTGTGTGCGCGGCGCGGGGTGGGGGCTGGGGCAGGCTGCCCACACTAGCGATCTCGTTGTTCAGAGTAGCTGGGGACCGTGTTGTGGTCTTCTAGAAGCATGGTGGCCAGAACACTTACGGTGCCCATGCCTTCCAATTGCGTTTGCAGGCGGACAGGTGCGTACCGTGGGTAAACATGCGCAAAGGGGCTATCTGCGCTGGCTTTATAGACGCCCAAGGCTGGGCAACCCCGTAATGGGCCGCCTTGGTGCAGTCCTGGAAAAAGTATCAAAACTGTGCCACTGAAGCTGGCATGTGTTTGTGAGCCCTAAAAAACACCGCCTTCTTACGTGTCCTAAATGCTGTTGGTCTGCACCTGCCGTACATCGCGCCTAACGCAGGCACGATTCAGACAAATGTGGGAGCGCTATTGCCGCGGTGTCCAGGCCATTGTGTATGTCGTGGATGCAGCTGACCTCGACAGCTTGGAAACAGCAAAAGAGGAGCTGCATGCGCTGCTGGCCAAGCCCTCGCTGGTGGGTGTTTGCTTGAACCTTATCCCTGACTTTCGCTGCATGCCTCCTTTACTGCAAGGCGGTGCTGCAAGGCTCGATTTATTGGCCTGGGTAGACCTCGCTTCTCCTCCGCTGAGATCCAGCCTGTGTCCCTTCGTGCAGGCGGGCATTCCCTTGCTGGTGCTGGGAAACAAGGTTGACCTGCCGGAGGCGCTATCAGCGAACGAGTTGATCAGCAGGTTGGACCTCAAGGCGATCCAGGATAGGGAGACGGCAATCTACAGCATGAGCTGCAGGACGCAGAAAAATCTGGATGTGGTGCTCCGCTGGCTGCAAGCACATGCGAAGTAGAGTCCTAGGTTCTGTTGTGAACTGCCAGTGCAGTGTTACATTTGGAGCAACATGTCCCAAAGCTGCCAAAGAACAAGTGAGCGTTTATAAGAGCGTATGTCAGCCAGTAACTCCAACCCGCGGCAAACAGCAGTTGATGCACAACTGAAGGAGCTACTGTTCGTGCCTACGTGGCCGCATCAGCGCACGCCGTGGCGGGGCACGCACTGCTGCCTGGTGCAGGGCGCGGTGCAGCACCACGGCCGCGCGGCTCAAGCCCAGGCTCATGCTCGCGAGCACCGTTGGTGGTTGGAAGGGGCCGCCGGCTGGCTGCTGCTGTCTATCGCCGCTCTCCTGCTGCTGCTCCACTCCGACAGTGCTAGCGATCAAATCATCATCATCAATGTCAGTGGGGGGCTCCTCCTCCTTGGCAGGGGCAGCCTTTGCCTTGGGCTTGTCTGCCTGACTGCTGCCGGCCGCCGCTGCCTCAGCTGCCTCCATGCGCCGGATGCGCTGCTGCTCCCGCTGCAGCTTCTTCTCCAAGGCACGCTGCCTGCAGAGATCAGCAAGCTGAGGTGCACATGCATCAGACCAGAATCCCCCATGAAGATCAACCAATGTCATTGGCACACCCAAATTTGGCAAAGCCAGCCACCAACAGCCCTGCAGGCAACCCGTGGCTGGCAAACTAGACACAGGTGGGAGAGAAGCTGCACTTCACCTGCGGGCCTGCTTCTTGCGCCACATCTTCATGGCCTTCTCCATGATCGAACCAGGTGCAGGGTCATAGGGCAGGTTGTAGGACTGGAAGATGCGCTCATGCATTGATGCAGCTCGCATCATGGCATCCTTAAGATTGTCCACATCTGCAGGGCATATGCAAAAACCATTCACAATCCTGAGCACGCTGAGGGCCGCAAATTGTCGCTGCAAGAGGATGCTATACATGCCGGGTCTCACCCGGGATGGGGTGGCACTGCCCAAGTGGACCTGGGGCAAGGAACTTGGTGCCGTGCGGGTAGTGCAATGGGTCCTGCAAGGCGTGTGCAGTTAGATATTAGAAACAAAAATCTAAGAAGCCCCGTGCAACCAACAACCAACCCTGTGTGCACCACTGCTAACTTGAGCCGCAGCGCTGGGTGGGCCAGCTCATCCTAGGTTCAACATGGACTGTTGCCCAGACAGCACGCACCTGCATGACAGGGGCCGGCATGCCATTGCCATCCTGTGCAAACCGCATAGTCACTTCGCCATCCGGCTTGAACTGGAACATGCGCGACTTGGCAACCACTGCGTCCACCTCCTGCTCGGTGCCCCTGCACTCAAGAACCCCACACGTCACCCACAGCTTATGGCTTGCACTTGTAGCAGGACTAAAATGTGTCAGATGGAGCTTGGCATTCATCAAATATGATCAAAGGTTGATGAAGCATTTTCAAAAAGCCAGAGCGCCCACCTGATCTCCGCAATGTGGCACCAACGCCCGCTCTCATCAGGACCCGTAAAAAAGGTGTCCTTCAGCCATGTGCCGCGGCGGGCACTGCGTTCAATCTCAGGCTGAGCCTCAGCCCATGCCGCATCAGGATCCATACCTGCCTCTATGCGCGACAGGAATGGTCTGGTGTCGTACTCAACACCGCAGCTGCAGGACATAGTTGAACACGCGATTGGCAAGTCTATATGACACGATGTAACAGACTCTGAGCAGCTGATGAGACTTGGGCACCCTTCATAAGTAAAGGTGTCGGGGGAAATCCATTGCAGATGTGGCACAGGGATGGAGCATGATGCGGCACACACCCGTGCTTCATGCCGCTGGTGTACTCGCCGCGGTACACCTTGCCCTTGACGCTGGTGTACTGCCCCATGCCGTGGGCAAAACCGGTGTCAAACTCGCCCTCGTAACGGTCGCCCCGATCAGCCTTCTGGATGCCGCCGCCCAAGCCGTTGCCAAACACTAGCACGCCCTTGTTGTGGGGGACGTTGTTGAGCATCAGGCCCTCGTACCTGTGGGTGCGTGAATGATGAACATGCACCACAGTGCTTACAAGCGCAATCAGAAACCTCTGGCAAGGCGGCCAGACACATAGTGGCTAGAAGCAGCTGCGTCAAAAGCCAGCAGTCGCATCGGCTCAATGCCCAAACATCAGCACAAGCTGCACAACACTCACGTGCTACCATCATCGTAGGCATTGCTCTCCCACTTGAGTGCATTGCCCACAAAAGGTGCATAGGGGTGATTGCTGCCCGCCAGCCACCTGGAGAACAATCCAACGCGTTCACCCCACGGTTAGAACAACAACTTATTTTTTTGCGTCGATTGTGAGCGCCGCAGGCTGCAACAGGTGCTAGACGCAAAACCGCTGCAAGCAGCCTCAGTCAGCTCCGACTCCTGCTGGATTTTCATCAACAGGGCCGGCAGCACTGCGAAAACGCGGAAAGCGCGCGGGATTGATGGGTTTGCAGCACTGCATGCGCGCACCACTGCGGATCCCCGGGGCTGTATTGGCCCGCATTCCCGGCCTTGTTCACAAATTTCGGCATGGGCGGGGCATTGGGGTCTTCTTCCGCCATCCTGTCTGCCGCTTGCACAGGGACGTCTTAAACGAGAGATTGGGCCGAAAGCAAACTGCAATGTGTAAGCCTAACCAGCATGCTGCATTCGCAGCATAGACTTATCCTCGTTGGAGCAAAGCAGGGCGCACAGCATGCCTAGACAGACGCCTGTGTCCCTTCTGCCTTTTGTCATCGTTTGACTGCACTTTCCTGCACGTTCGAAGAAATGCACGCTGCAGGGACCCGCGGCAGCGCTGTTTGCAGCCAAGCGGGCTTCACCCACAAGGGTTGCTTCACGGCAGTCCACCGGCCGCACAAGTTCAGCAGCACAGCGGCAGTCCAGCAGCGGCAGCAGGTGATTGACTGGTGGTGCACAACGGCGTAGGAGAGTGGCGGCAGCGCCTCGCGCCAGCAGCTGCCGCTTCGGCATGCCCCTTGGTGTGCACTAGATGTTCACCAATCTACCTGTGACCGACCATACCCAAAAGTCCATATTGGCTTGAATACCCCTTCAGAGCATGAAGCCGACAGTTTATCGTTGATATTTGGATGCAGGCTGCACGACGGGCAGAGCGCGTCCGCGCCGTGCCGCAGGCCGTCTCTAGTGTGCAGGTGCAGGCAGAGGCCAAGCAGGAGTTTATTGAGGTGAGCTCACGCTAAGCAGACCCACCGCAAATCGTGTCGTGACTTAATTCGCCCACCCGAGAGTCATTTGTGAGTCCAATACGCTTTACTGCTTTTAGCGCCGCTTGCTGCTCGGCTCAGTAATCGCGCATTCATACAGGTGCGATATGGCCCTCGTCATTCCTCTGTAGGTGACACTCAGCAAGCCATTAGGCCTCAAGTTTGCACGCGGTAACGATGGGGGCGCTTACATCTCACGCAGCGACCCAAAGCTGGGAAACACCGACCCCAGGATTGAGGTTGGTGACAAGGTGGTGAAAGTCAGCGCATCTTTTGGCGCCGACGTGTGGGAGGCTATCAATTTTGGCCAGGTGGGTGGCTGGCCAAGCTTCTTGTATAAGCTCTATGCGCGCTTTTTCAAGCACGGCCAAAAAACGCTCGTGCGTATTTGCCAAACGACGCATTAGGGAAGTAGCGCTATGTACCAGAAGGACGCTTAGCCCCCACATAACTCAAGCCTGCTGTCTGCAATTATTAAACAACAAGCTGCAAATTGTTTCACTCTGGCTACTGCCTTCTTTTTCCAACCTTTGCAGGTGATCTATGCCATTAAGACGCGCAACGGCGACGTCTACCTGCAGATCAAACGCAACTTCGGCGACCTCAGCGCCCTGGAGCAGGAGGAGTTGAGCGAGGCGGAGAAGTTGTTCAAGGGCGAGCGCGCTGGCGGCAACTACGGTGCAGGCACAAAGGAGATGCAGGTGGTCGCAGCGCGCTTGCATTTGAGTGTTTGCATAAAGTCGCCCTGTATGCATGTGTAGGCTTTGATTGTTGTGCATGTGAAGGCTGACAGAAACACCTTTCCCGGCTGGTGTTGAGGGATTGAGCAAGCGCCATTTTCTACCTGCCTGGGTGTGCCAATGTGCAGGAGCGCAACTACATTGCGCGCAAGGAGGCTGAGCGCCAGCGCCGTGAGCTGTTTGACGATGCTCTTGCCAAGTTCAAGAAGGGCACGATTGAGGAGGTGGGTGTGACGACCTAGTAAGCCTGCGTTGATTGTGTTTCTTGAATGGGTCGTTGAAACTTGTACTGCCAGCAAATTTATTTAGCATTAGCTGGACCTTCAGCTAAACATTATTGTTTGTTGGCGGCACATGGCGGCACATGTCGCTTCTTGAGGGTGACGTGTTTTGTGATGACCCCCCCCCCCCACCCACCCCCCCTCCTCGCTCGGGGCTCGTGCTGCAGGCACTGATTGACTTTGAAAACGTGCTCTCCTTGGAGCCTAAAAACTACCTTGGTGACGACTTCTCGCGCGTCACACAAATTTACCGTGTCACCCAGTACAACATTGCCTGCTGCTACAGCATGTTGGGCCAGGAGGAGTCGGGCCTGGAGGCACTGAACGCTGCCATGGCGTCCGGTAAGCAATGGGTTGTAGCCCTGCTTCTTTGGCATAATGAACAAGAACTACAGTATGTGCTGTATGTCTGCGCTGTGCATTTCAGCC
Source organism: Ettlia oleoabundans (assembly GCA_019693395.1). NCBI lineage: Eukaryota > Viridiplantae > Chlorophyta > Chlorophyceae > Chlamydomonadales > Ettlia > Ettlia oleoabundans. The sequence continues at coordinate 3,793 of JAAMXP010000948.1, read as the reverse complement.
TATGATCCACCCCCAGTGTTGCCATGTTGCAGGCTTTGAGGACTACGGCAAGGTGCGGAAAGACCCCAACCTCGCCAACCTGCGCAAAAGTCCCAAGTTTCAACCGCTGCTGAACAAGTACGACGAGCCCATCATAAACGAAGGCGCCGTTCGGGCCATCAAGAGCTTGTTCAGCTTTGGACGGAAGGATGATTGAACTCTTCAAGCTTGTGAATGAAGGTAAGCGCGCATGACTTGGGTCATTTTTTTCAGGAGTGGCACAGCTGCCGCCTGCATTGGTTTTAAGCTGCAAACTTTGTGTGGCAGTTTGATTTCGAAAAGTCTTTTGCACTTGCAAACTTACACTACTGGCGCTTGCAGGTTCTGTTATACTGGATGAATCAAGCCCTTGTAGGTGTTGCGCCCTTTGCATTTCATTGCTTAGGTGGAGATTTAAACGGATTGAATCCAGTACATAACTGGAGTACTTGATGAAAACTGGTGTCAGCATGTAACAGAACACAGGAAAGACTTTGCGACAAAGAAGAAACACAACAGTGATTATCCTCACCAAACAGGCTTTCTACTGCTTGCCCAACTTCCGTTTCAATGCTGCAAGCTCGTTTTCCACATACTCTGCCGTTGTGGGCTTGGGCTTTATTTCTGGAGTCCGGTCTGCTGATGATGCTCCATGGCTGCTTCGTTGGGCTGAGGGCCCCTGTTGACTGTTGCTGGATGCCGCTGCATTTTCGCCACTGAGATCGCCATACTTCTTTTTGAACGTGCCATATGCAGAGGCCTCCTCGTCCGACACACCTAACCCCTGCAACGTAAACATCGACTCAAAGAGGAAAATTGCATCATTTTGGCGAGGGTGCATTGTGGATTTGCACAGACTGGTGCCAGTGCTGAGCAGTAGCTGACCAGTGGCTGCCTGGCATCGTTTCTGCATATGTATTAAGCCCCAAACACGTTTGCAACTAATTAGATAGTTACAGTGCGCACTCACCTGCTCAAGGAAATCCACAAACTCTTCCCCAATATCATACAGCTCCTCCCACAGCGACTTTGGTGCTTGCGACGATGCACTGCCACTGCTGCGTCCCTGCTGCCGTCGTCGCGCATAGGCGGAAAGCTCCTCGTCCAGGTCCCGCAAGAGGTCGCCTGCAGGACCCCCAATCATGACACAACCCATGTTTTCAGAGAGAGAATGGGTGATGCAGTCAATGGGCAGGCAGCCGCTCCAGTTCCAGCCAGATGGCTGCTTTCCAGCGGGTTGCTTCATGCCATGGGTGCTACAAAACTCACCGAAGCTGTATGCCTCCTCAGGCGGAACACCAGCTTGCCGCCGCTGCTGTTGAGAGCGCTGCCCATACCCGCCGTTCTGGTAATCCCAGCTGCTGCCACCTGCTGCTGACGTCCCTCGGCTCGAGCTGCTGCTGCTGCCCGACCTGCCTCCACTTCGTCTTCCTTCTCGCTCATCTAGCAGCTGCTGATATGCCTCCTTGGCCTCCATAAACCGTTCCCTAGCATCTGGCTGCAGAGCACTCCATCAATTGTGCTTGAACAAACAGCGTGCCATTGCATGCGTCGCTGGGTTACAGCCCTTGAGCGTTGGGCTCACCGCTTTGTTGACGTCGGGATGTAGCTTGAGCGCCCTTTTCCGAAAAGCCTTCTTTAGGTCATCTACACTAGCACTCCGTGACACTCCCAACAGCACGTATGGATCCGAGACGGCGGTCGTTATGACACGCCAGCGACACGGCCGCTGCTGCAGCCGCGCCAGCCTTAGTGGCTTCAATGGTTGCCATCGCACCCTGCCGAGCACCGCAGTTTTCAAGCTTGACTCTATCAGATGTGCCCTACAACCCTGGCTTGAGGCAGGCCACAATGTTGCTTGGCTCCAACCCCAAACCACCCGCGCGCCCTTGTCCGTATGGCAACTCTCACCTTGCCTGGGCGGTTGATGTCAAAGTCATGCGAGGTTCTGGGGTGCTTGCCAGGCACTGCTGGGGTAAGGCTGCTGGGAGAGACAAATGCGAATATTTTGGCTTCCGCTCTTCTTTACGCAAGTAGCAGCCCACAACTGTTCGGCATCGGACCCGCCATCAGCTGGGGCCCTTCATGCGTGCCCGATGCATCACCGCCGGTACAGTGTGCGGCACAGTGGCTGCCGATCTCGTGTGCAAGGAACGAACCTAATTCCAAGTGAATCTGAGATACAGGAAGGCGAGCAACCCGCGCCACCACCGGCGGCCTCGCAAGGCGGGGCAGCGAGAGAGAACTAAATACGACGTCCATGGCCTTAAAAAGAGTAAGATTGGTGTCCTGGTGCGATTGGAACGGCGTACGGAGCGTTGCGAATCTGTAGAAAATTGCGCCTCAACGAGGTGGGTCTGTACCGCCCTCCCATCTGTGCAATGCCCCCCACCCTCACGCTCGCGGCAGCCACACCGAAATTTTAGCTTCCAACTTGTGCTTTTAGGAGCATACGCCTCCGTTACCTGCCTGACTGCCAGTCCTGAGCAGTCAGCCTGGAGCAGGCGCTGCCGAACTCCCTGGCTGACTACCGACGCTTGGATGGTCAGCAAGAATCTCATACATCATGTTAGGCCTGCTAGAAAGTTACCACAATACACTCGTCTCCAATGAGAAGTGGGTGACCGTGTATAGGTTGGCATTCCCAAGCCTTGAAATGTCCTTAAAACGGCCCATGCCGACTGGTAGCATTACAGGTAACATTACATCTACACCACGTTGAAGTTACATGAGGTGGCAGTATGTAACAGCATGCCCAATGGCAAGGGGAGAGGCGCGAGCAGGCTGACCACTGAAACAGGAAACAAACACGGGTAAGACCATGAGGTTGGGTTATGTGCTTTTGACCGAGTTACAGTTTGATTTCCACCACCTGATCGTCGTCCTCCTCTGCCATATCGGCGCAGATCTGGTGCTGCTCATCGATGTCCGGCTGCTGATCAATGCCACCATCGGCCTCGCTGCTGGTGGTGCCCCTACTACGATTGGTGGTGGGAGCTAGCACTGCGTTCAGTCGATCCACAGCATTCCACATCATGTCTGTGTCTGCCAGGTCGTCAAGATCCTTCCCATCCATGCACAAATCTGTGTAGGTTGGGCTATCTGGCAGCGCGCTTTCATCATCCGCGCATGCCTGCTCTTGCTTGCGCCGCCTGCAAATATTCACCCCCCATTCATGATGACATTGGTTGTCAACTTCCCGCAGCGAGTTTGCGTGACCATTCAGTAACTGGAAAGCCCTGCTTCGAAACACAGTCAAAAGGCAAATTATGAAAACGCTAGGGTACGTGCAAACCTGTGCAGGAAGTTGTCGGCCCATTCCAGCCATGCATCGCCTTCTTCATGCAGTACTTCCCGCACCAGGCCCTGCACCAACGAGGGCAAGCATCTGAACCCCTCCCATTGATATCAACTAATACTAATGGAAAAGGAGTCAAAACTTCAGTGGAACTTCCAATGCAGGAGCCACCCTACAAACAGCTCAAGTGGGCCAACTTCGCACCTCAGGCGCTTCTACAAGCACAGATAGCGCGAGCGACAGAAGCAAGTGCTGGCACCCAATGCCACGCCTCGGCTTTGTCATCTCCTGCAGCGATTTCAACCATTTCAACGAAAAAAAGTATAACACTCCAGGTTAAGCTTCTAAAGGTCAAGCTTAGAGAAAATAATCGCTTCCAGGGCAAGAGAACGCACGACGCTGAAAATTTACATACAGATGCACGCACCCTGTGACATCTTGCAGCCTTGGTTGGCGAGAAATGCTGGCCTCGCCCCC